>RBNI01005123.1:0-13002 GCA_003990745.1 Jimgerdemannia flammicorona | reverse complement strand
CCTTCCGAATAAGAATACATACTTTCCCCCTCCATACCGCCACACCCCCCCATTCCTTAGTCCAATCCTGTAAGTCCACCTCCTCCTCATATCGAACATCCTGTAGTAAGAAGAGGTCCGCGTCCAATCCCTTGAGCCAACCAAAAATGAACTTCCTCCTAGCAGCCCCCCGTAACCCATTAACGTTCAATGAGAATATTCTGGTTGTACTGTTCATATTGAAGAAATGTTGAATTGTCTCTCCCAACCTAGTACTCCATGCTCATCTCATCTCCAGCCATATCCAAGCGCCTTTCCGCCTCCAAGTCCCCCTCCACAATAGCCTGAGCATCCAGTGCCTCCAAGATTTCCTGGCATTCCACTCTATCCACGACCTCCATATCTGTCTGGTAATCTAGGCAGACCACACGCCACTTCTCCAGTCCCTTCCTCGAATTCCACAAGAACAGTGCCCTGTCGCTTGCAATCTTCTGAAGCTCCTCCTCCCGCTGATCATCCACCTGATATTCCACAGATTCCAAGAGGACAGCCAGGATCTCATTCCTCATCTTCCTTGGCACCTTCTCCCCTCGTAGAATCTCCTCCCAATGCCTCTCCTCCATCACCCGGAAGTCCTCACCCCCCAGTTCTTCTGCTACCACCCCTTCTAGGGTCTTCCACATCCACTTTTCCTCCTCCACTGCCTCTGCCACACCCTGCGCGATATGGCCCCCATCCACCTCCAGGTCCACCAGCACGCTCCTCCTCACCGACTCATCCCACTCCTCATCCGGCACATCCATCAGCTCCTCCTCTCCCTCAGCCCCACCCGGAACACTATACTGAGGGTGCACACCCCCACCCATTTCTGCATCTACCGCCAACCCACCCTCCTCCTCCACCCTCCCTCCAACCTGAGCCCCACCTTGGGCTAATTCCCTCCCCTCCGCCCAAGTGCTCTCCCGCAACCCTATAGCACCTTCTTCTGAGCTTCCACTTGTCCTTCCCCCACCCAGCCTCACCAGCAGCTCCTTCTGAATTTTCCTCCCCTGCATCTTCTCCCACACCCCTCTCTCCATTCGGATCTTCTTCCCATCCACCTCCCCTACCACCGTCCTGGCCTCAAACTTCTTCCAGGCCAATCTCCTCCTTGCAACTGCCCCCTCCAGATCCTCCAGCGCCTCCAATAGGTCCTCTTCCTCCTCCTGGGTCCCCTTCACCCTCACCACCTTACACTCTACTGGCTCCCACCTCAGCATCGCCGGCCAGTCCCTCGATCTTCCCATATTCTCCTTTCCAAACAGCCTCACCCTGACGTCGACGTCACCAGTCCTAAGTGCAGTGCCCTCCCAGACCTTGAACCCAACATCCACGATCTCACCATACTCCTTGATTGCCTCCACAACTAAATCCCTAGTCCTCTCCTTCGACACAGTCGGAAGATCCAACACCGTCAACTACACCACCCGGGGGTCCCAGCGCATGCACCGGGCCATAGGAACCACCACCCCGCCAACTATCAACCCTTTCTCCATGGCTGCCAACAGGGCGTCTTCTTCCTCAAACCCCACCTCTACCCCCTCCTTTCCTCTCAAGAATTTCACTGAGGCCGCTCCCTTAGCCTCCTGTGCCACCAGCCCCAAAATCATCCTCGCCGTCACTGCCAAGCCCCGGAAGCACATCGTGACTGCGAATTCCGATCTCGACTTCTTGAGTAACGGGGCCGACACCATGCCCGTCACGCCATCTGCCAGGTCCCCGGGCCTTGTGCCCCCTCCCAGCTCTGCATCGCCAACCACCATCACATCTGGATTTTTTGCCAGATCCCCAGTCACAGCCCCATCAGCAGTCACAGCCCCATCTCCAGCCCCTACTCCGGCTCCCACCCTACCACCAGAGGCACCCCTGAGCACACCGCCCTGTCCGCTGGCAGCAGCCACCGAAGCCTTCCCCAGGCCCAGCCAACCATCCAGTCCAGCAGCCATCTTCCCCCTTCGGACCGTGTCAGCAAAGGTCAACCTCTCTCCTCCTCTCTGCCTCAGACCGCCCCTCCCTCCGCCGCTGGTGCCTCTGCTCACCCTCGAGGCCTCTGGCATCCCCAGTCCATCCCCTCTCCTCCCCACCTGCTGCCAGCCAAAGGCACTGTCACCCCCCTGGCCAGTACGCTCACCAGTTCGATCGGTGCTGGTCATGTTGCTAGTCGTCTGTCACCAAAAACGTTGTAAAAAGTGTTGCCTTAGTCTTGTGTCACCCGAATGGTACAGGTGAAAAGGTCGCCTTAGTTGTTGAGAGCTAGCCTATGGGAACTCCTGGCAGAGGAGGTTTCTTATTTTGTACTCCTGCCATATTTGGAGGCATTCGGTAGCAATAGTAATCCTTGTTTCCATTTTACAATAGTAGAGGATATAATAATAAGAGTTACCAGTACCCAGGTTGACACTAGGAGTCCTTCTTGAGCGAGTTCTCATGGCTCTTCTGATGTCTTGAAACATTCTTTCTTCAACTGAGGTGCCTTAGTAGTTCTTTGACCTTGAGGTTTGGCAGGCAGTAGGTATTTCATTTGTAGTGAGTCTTTGAGCTATTTTGGGATTGGTGGGTCTTGTTGGTTACTATTACTGCAGTTTCTTGATTCTTCTTTTATATTTCTCAAGATACTTATACTGTGGTCACAATGACTCACAGTTGGTCATCATTGCTCATCTCATATACCATATGATCTTCTTGTGCTTCGATCTGGTAGCTTATAAGAAAAGACTGTCTTCTGTGCTGATGTCATCATTCTGGGGTCACTATTATATCTTCTTCCTGAATAAGGATCTTCTCAAGCATCCTTATTCATTGGTCTAGTTCTGAAAAATTTGCTGATCCCATAACCTCTGGCAAGGGGTCGAAAAGTGGTATTTATAGGCTGGTGTCTTCTCTTTGTATTTTTGCATAATAGTGAAGAGTTGCTCCCTTCATATAGAGCAAGAGCCTGATTCTGATCTTAACCAATCAGTTGATAGTTCAAACTCCTCTGACTTCAAAAGTCTCATAGATAAGTAGTTGCTAGTGCTATATCCCTTAGAGAATGGTCCAGACAGATAGTCTGCTGGTTACAGGACATGCTATTATAATTCATGGACTAGAACCTCATGGGTGGTCATCACATTTTGCTTTTCTTATATAGGTTCATGATACTTCTTGAGTCTGTTTCTATATACTGTAGTAGGCAGTATAGTCTCTGAGATTTTTCTAAGCCAGAAAGTAGTTCTCTTGATATCTTGCATATAGAAGAGTCCTTCTTATTTGGGCTCCAGTTTTCACAACCATGAGACTTCTACCATATTTTGATACAGTAGGACCTTTTCTCTGATTTGAATGGATTCTAGGATCTTGTGATTCTTTTCTGCATTCTTCCTTGTCAGCACTTGTAACTTGATAATGTAATCTTCAGCCTTCTTCCTAATTTGGTGTAGTCTCTGGATTTCTGCATCAACTCATCTCCAAGTTAGGTTTAGATTTGTGACTGAGGTTCTATCAGAATCTTCTTCTCCAAAGAGCAGTTCTCTTGAGGTAAAGTGTGTACTTTGTGATTGTATATCTCATAGGATAGAGAGGGCAGTTGGGAGATAGTTATCTCTTCTCATATGTCTCTGAGATCTTCACCAGGATGTTCTTGAGAGTCTTATTGATTCTCTCTGTCTATCCATTTCCTTGAGGGTGGTATGCAGTGGTCTTGATGTGCTGGATCTTGTATTTCTGATACATTATCTTGTAGAATCCATTGAAAAATTCTGTGCCACAGTCTGTTGTGATTTGCTTCAGTGTCTTGTAGTGGCAGATGATTTCTTGGTGCAGGAAGTCAGCTATAGAGAGGACATTGACTTCTTATAATACTCCTGCTTCTATCTATTTGATAAAGAGATCTACAATAACTATAATATAGCAGTTTCCTGATAGTGTTACTGGTAGTGGCCCAATGATATCCATTGCAATGTGGTGGAAGGAGATAGGCTCAATTCTTGATGACCCAGATGTCTGGTCTTGCTGATCTTGTTTCTGTTTTTGGCACTTGTCACACTCTTTGACAAATTGGCACAGGTCTTCTTCTATCTTGGGCCACCACATAGTTCTTCTTGCCTTGTCATATGTGTTGGTTCCTCCTAGGTGTCCTTACTCATGTACTTCCTTCATTACTTGATACTTCTTATATTTGGGTATTACTAGCTTTTCTCCTTTTCTGAGTATAGTGTTGTCTAGTTCAAACTATTTTCAAGTCTGGTTGATGATGGTGATTGTCCAGGGTTTGAGGTGGTTGGGCATCTTCCACTGCCCAAGATAGTTGATTAATTCATAGTATAGCTCCTTATTAATATTGAATAGTCTTGATGGGGATATTTCAGGGTGTCCTTGAGAGTGCATCAGCATTTGTGTTGGTTCTTTCTGAGCAGTGCTTAATAGTACAGTCATAATCTTGTAGCCTATAGATCCATCTAGTATATATTCCTTTAGAGTTCAGAGTGTGGAATAGTCAGACAAGAGCAGAATGGTCTGTTTGAATGGTGAAGTGTTTTCCAGCTAAGTAGTAGTGGAACTTGTCTACTGTCCAAACTACTGCTAAAAATTCAAGCTTATATGACTTGTAGTTCTGTTCTACTCTGCAGGTACCTTGGCTTACATAGAAGATAACATATTTATGTCTATCTTTCTTCTGAGCTAGAACTGCTCTAAGTCCTATAGTACTTGCATCTGTCTGCAGGATGAATTCTAGGTTCCAATCTAGTCTTCTGAGGATAGGTGCTTGGGTCAACCTGGTCTTGAGTTCATTGAAGGTTTCTTGGCATTCCTTGGTCTATTCGAATTTGGTTTCCTTCTTCAGTAGCTTATAGATAGGTACTGCAATATTAGAGTATCCTTTGATGAACCTTCTGTAGTAGCCAGCCAGTCCAAGGAAGGTATGGACTTCTGTGGTTGTTCTGAGTCTTGGGTAGGCTGTAACAGCCTCAATCTTCATGAGGTCTGTGTGGATTCTGGTCTGATTGATGAGGTGTCCTAGATAGGCGATTTTCTGGGCTACAAACTTATATTTCTTGGGCTTGATGTAAAGGTCATGCTCCTTGAGCTTTTTGAGGGCTAGCTATATATGGTTGACATGTTCCTGTATAGTGTTGCTGAAGATGATCATATCATCAACATAGACAAAGAGCCATTTTCCAATCTTGTTGCTGAAGACTCTGTTCATCATTCGCTGAAAACTTGCTGGGATATTGCATATTCCAAATAGCATTCACAGATAGATATAGGTGGCATCAGGTGTGATAAAGGCTGATTTCTCACTGACATCTTGAGTGAGACCAATCTGATAGAAGTCTGAGAACAGATCTAAGATGGTGTAGTATTTGGCTTCACTTCCAAGGGTGGTAAGGATTTCTTGAATATTTGGCAAGGGCTGTCTATCCTTCTTGGTGATGGCATTAAGCTTCCTATAGTCAATGTAGAGTCTTGATGCAAACTCTCCAGACTTGCTTCCTTTCTTTGGGGTAAGGACAATGGGTGAAGCCCAGAGACTGATAGCTTGCTTAATGATTCCAGCTTCTTCCATTTCCTTGAGTTCTGCTCACAGCCATTCTCTGTAGGCAGGTGGTATGGGTCTGACTTTCTGGTAGATGGGCTTGGTATCACCAGTATCAACTTCATGGTAGTACTTGGATTCTTAATTGTGGATATCCCTAAAGTCTGTAGCAAGTACTCCTTCATTCTGGTGCAGGATCTTGAGAAGTTGTTCCTCCAGGGGAAAGTTTTCTCCAATGGTATATGTGTACTTGTTCTGGTCCTTATCTTTCTTATGCTCAAGTTCAGTAATCTTGGTGGCAGCATAGGCTCTTCTTCTAGTAGATCCAAAGCCTTGTTCTCCTCTCTTGGTCTTGATAAGTTCAATGGCTTCTATGATCTTGGGCTTCTTGATTTCATGGATCAGCATCTGGCCAATCCTGTCATACTTCTTGACTTTGAATAGAGTGGTGGGGTTGTGATTTCTGACTATAAGGAAGATCTCACCAGTATAATCAGGGTCAATTACTCTTTCTTTGACTGAGATTTCACTTTTGGCCAGACTGCTCCTGGTCTTGATAATTCTGGTATGGTTTCCTGGCAACTTGACTCCAATTCCAGTGCCAAGTAGAGTGATGGTCTGTGGTTCGAGGGTAGCATCTTGAATGCTGGCAAGGTCCATTCCTATGGCTTCTTCAGTCTTGTATTCTGGGATCTTGGCTTTAGGGTGAAACTTCTTGACCTTAAGGGTGATGTCTGATTCTTGTTCCTCCTCATCATCACTGTCAGCCTGAAGCTCAGGGGGCTGGTCATCTTCTTCAGCTTTCCTTTTTGCTTCAGCAGCTTCTTGCTTATATTTCTGTTGGCATATTTTCCTGACTTCACTGATACAGGACCAGCAGTCATTTAAGTGTTTAGAGCAGTACATCCTAGTACTATGGGGGTATCTTTCTTGAGGGGCATAGCCATTGATGATCTTGTTATACCACTGCTCATCTGTGAGCTTGGATGTCTTGTTCTTATTCTTGTTCACTGAGTGCATGAAGACCTCTGTGTCCTCTTCATCTCCTTCCTCTATATCTGGTAGAACTCTTTTGTGGACATTGATAGAGACTTGTACCTTTCTTCCTTTATAGTTAATCTGCATCTTCTGGACATTGAGGTCAATGATGGCCTTGGCCTTGTGAAGCCATTGGTTGCCAATGAGGATGTCATAGTTGGTAGTACTTGTAACAATCACATCTACTGGAATGGTAGCTCCTCTTATCTTGATGGGGACTTCTCAAATTTTGTCAAGGAGGGTAGCTCATATACCATCTGCTGTAATATAGATCATTTGGTGGACTCTTCAATGTCCCAACCTAGGCAGTCAATTGCCTTCTTGCTCATAAGATATCCTCCAGCACTGGTATTAATGATGGTATCAAAGATATAGTCTTCAATCTGGCATGGAGTATAGGCTGATATCTTATGCTGGTTTTTGAATTCTTCACTTGAGTTTTCAGATTCTTCCTGTATATTGTGAGCTTCTACAATCTTGTACTCTTGATTCTTGGCAGTAGTTGCAAGTCCTACTCTCAGCTGCTGTCTGAAGGCAGGGACTTTGGCTAGTTGTCCAAAAGTAGTATTGATCTTCTGTTTCTTGAGGTCCTTGTAGATATCATACTGGTGGATCTTGGTCTTGCACAGCTTCTTTTTCTTCTTGCTTTCACTTTCTTCTGAGACTGGAGTAGTGCCTTCAATGATTTGGCAGATAGCTTCATCTAACTCCATATCTTGATCAATCTCCTCGAGTTGGGTCTTACTTTGAATAGTGACAGCTGGGGTCTTTTTTGGTCTTCCAACTGGCTTGCTGTTGCTCTTCTTGTCATAGGGCTTAGACCAGGTTCTGGTATCTTCAGTAGCAGGGTAGAATTCAAACTTCTCATAGTATTCTTCATCATCAGTGTTACCAATCTCCTCGATGACTACTATATTGGTTTGTTCTCTGGTTCTGCTAGCATTGCTTGGTTGAGCTTTGTGTCTTGTTTTGGTTATGCAATTCTTTGCATAGTGGCCTTCTTCTCCACATCTAAAGCATGTGATATTGCATTCTTCTATAGCAGCTGCAAATCTCTGCACTGGTCTCCTGTTGGCACTTTGGACTTCTCTAACAACTTCACTAAGGTGTGCAGTCATCTCAGCAAACTGCTTGGTAAGTTCTTCCACTAGGTCAGCTTTGGTTGTCTTGAGGGTAGGTGGGGTTGGTTGTCTGTTTACAACTGTAGCAGGTATGATACTAGTTGGTTTTGATAGCTCCATCTTGATGTTAGTTATTTTCTCCATTAAGTGTTTAACAGGGTGTCTGGCAGTCTAATATCTCTGCAAAAACCACTTTCTGATCAAGGGTCAGTACAGCTGGAGTAGACCAGATTGCTAGGGCAATTTCAGAGTGAACTCTCTTGAGAAAGGTTGAATTTGCTATTTGTTCCTTGAGGGCATCATCATAGCCAGTCAAGACAATCTGATAATAGATTCAGATATAGAATGAATTGGGATCTTCACTAAGTCTCTGGCAGATAGTATTGAGTTGATCCTTGAGAGCTTGCTTGATCTCTTCAGTATAATATGTTGTTCTGAGAAAGGCCTTCATGTTGGCAAGTTTTGCTGCACCATTATCAGTAATAGTAGCTGCATTGAACTTGTCTCTGGTAGGTCCTCTGAGGCTGACTAGTAGAAGGGTCAATCATGCATCTACACCAAGGGCTCATATGGCAGTAAATTGTTCAAAGTCTTCAATGAAGGTCAGGATTGACTCTTCAGTAGTATATCTATAGAATGTAGGGGGATGCATTTTCATCTTGTCTTGAATTCTTGTAGGGGTAACTCTTGTAGTCAGGATAGTTGTTGTGGGGGTTGTTCATTTTTCAGCTTAAAAGTGAGGGATTCATCTTGAATCACCAGCCAATGGGTACCAAGTTGTCACATAGTAGTCACTGAGTCCTTCAAATATACCAGATTCTCTTCAAGGTATATCTCTTAGACTAACTCAAGTTTGTTATAAGCAAGTTCTTATTGGAGTGTCTTCCCAAAGTCTTATAGTCCTCAAACTTCTTATCTTTAACTGTCTTGTTATCTCTTAGATTGCTTGTAAGAAAGTATGTAAGTGAACCAGAACTGACTGACTTTATTTCAGAGAAAATAAGAGGAGTATTTATACAAAATATAATCCAATAGTTGCTAAGATATAAAACTAAATATAAATTCCAATAACTAAAATAAAATGCCAGGATAGGAAAAACTGCTAAGTTCCAGGGTTGGTACTGATGGTTGTACAGGTTCAGGATGCTGGTATAATTTGGTGTCACATCAGAATACTGGTGCTGGCATTATTCAGTATTACATCAGAATGCCAGTACTAGCATTATTCAGTATAACCAAGGGACTTAGAGCAGAATGTTCAAGACCATAGAGGCACCATCATCAGAGGTCAGGATGTCTTTGAAGGAGATGAGGTCCGCAAATTCATCATCATTACATATTTTGCATATGTTGCATGAGATGACGTCATCACTGATGATGTCATCATATTTGGCAGCAGAGAAATCAGGGGCTCTCCAATCTATGAGGTTTTCTTCCACAAAGTAGAGAATGAATATGGGGTCTTGAGGAGATCTAACCTAGATACTTGGGCCTTGGAATACTGAGATCAATCCTTGCAGAAATTAGTCTTGGTTGTCCTGGAGGATGGGGTGCCAGAAGTCTTCTACTTCATCACTATTGAGGGTGATAGTAGACTGGGCTTCTGTAGCCACCCTGGCTTCTAGTGCATTGATATAGTGGGATGACAGATCTCTGAAATCTGAGACTTTAACATACTCTAAGTTGGAGATCAACTATAGTATATGCCTGAAGATCTGATGGATCTTCTTAGCTATCCTTGCCTCATATATATCCATAGGAGTGGCATTTTGTAGCTCTTGAGAGCTGGCCTGTGGGAACTTCTGATAGAGGAGATTTCCTATTTTGTACTCCTACTATATTTGGAGGCATTTAGTAGCAATGGTGATCCTTATTTCTATTTCACAGCAGTAGAAGATATAATGATAAGAGTTACCAGTACTCAGGTTGATACTAGAAGTCCTTCTTGAGTGAGTCCTTATAGCTCTTCTGATGTCTTGGAATATTCTTTCTTCAACTGATGTGCCTTGGTGATTCCTTGACCTTGAGGTTTAGTGGGTAGTAGGTATTTTGTTTATAGTGAGTCTTTGAGCTATTTTGGGATTAGTGGGTCTTGTTGGTTACTGTTACTGTAGTTCCTTAATCCTTCTTTTATATTCCTCAAGATACTTGTACTGTGGTCACAATGACTTACAGTTGGTCATCATTGCTCATCTCATATGCCATATGATCTTCTTATACTTCAATCTGGTAGCTTGCAAGGAAAGACTGTCTTCTATGCTAATGTCATCATTCTGGGATCACTGTTACATTATATATATAAAGATCACTATATTGAATTATAAGAAAGAGAAAATTATAAATAAGTATAGCTATATTATTAAAAAAGAATTCTTACTTAAAGAAGAACTCAAGAAGCTATTATATATATATAAATTTGAAAATATATTTATTACTAATTTTAAAGATATTAAAAAAAATATATTATAATATTATTATAATATTAATACAAAAGACACTAAGCTAATATATTAGAAAATAAGACTAATTTTATCAATATAATATATATATAAATAACTTAGATAAGAGATTAAGTAGATAAAAAAAACTAGTATTATTAAGAAGTTATTAGTTCTTTATTCTTACTAATTATACTAGTCTCAAAAAAAGAAAATAAATTGAGAGAATTTACTTTAAAACTTTGTACTAACTATAAAAGACTTAACAAAGTTACTAAGAAAAACTATACTCTATATAAAATATTGGCTATTTTGTCTCTCATTATTAGTGAGAATAATATATTATTAAAGTCAACTACTATACATATACTTCTATTTCATGTAGACTAGAAATAATTATTTTAAGGATATTTGAATATTAGTTATCTTTATTAGATTTAATTTCTAACCATATTTCCTACTCTCTAATTTGAACTATTAGTATAGCTTACTGAATATCTTATGTCATCTCTAGTAGTATCAAAACAGCAGTCTCTACTATTTTTTATTAAAGAACTATATAATTGTCTTAAGTTCAAGAGAATATATATAATAAATTGGTTAAATATAGTAGTACTTATAATCTTAAGTAATAGTATAAGTCAAGTATAGCTTATATCTATAGATTCTCAGCTATTTATATTTTCTACAGATACTATATATAATTTTACCCTACTATATAGTAGAACTTCTATATTGATATTGTGATGAACTAAGATATATCCAAATTATACCTTAGTCAGATGATGCAAACAATTAGCCAGATGATGTAAATACACAATATAGTAACCAGTAACCATTGCTGTGGAAACTGTATAAATAGCCAGACTACTAGATAAGGTATATCTATGCAGGACCTGTACACCTGTGTCAGACCTGCACACTTATGCTGGACCTGTACAACTTGCCATAAATAGCAAATCTATAGTTAGCTATATAGCAACCAGATAGCAATCAACTTATATAAATTACCCCAAAGACAAGAGTGAATAAACCTTAGTCTGAAATTGAAGCAAAAGATAAGTCTACCTACTATACTTCAAGAGGAACTCTACAGCCACTGCTAGGAGATTGTGAGCTTATTTCCCCACTCTGGTCCACTTTTCAATACAAAGCTTGAAGATTTTGCTGCCAAGTTTAAATGAAGAACTTTACCATCTTTGGAATTATTGGTACACTTGCCAGACTAAGCCTGAAGAACCTACTGCTTAAGGAATAAGCCATGCTATTGATATGTTTGCCAGACTAAGCCTGAAGAATTCAAGTTTGCCACCAAGTTCAAGAAGAACTTCACTGCTGTTTCCAAGATATTTGTCACATTCCCAGTGAGCCCACCTTTTTTGCCACAAGCCAGTCTTTTGATGCAACTTCACAGTAATCTGTTCATGCAAATGAAGCCAGTCTAGACATAACTTACCAAGAATCCAAGTTAATTCCCAGTTGAAGCCACCGATTCAGAAAGAATCTATGCCATCGTATTCCCAGAAGAGTTCAATTCAGAAAGAGTCTGTGCTATCTGAGTAGTATTCCCAGTTGAAGCCACCACTCATAAGAAGTCTGCTGATTTAGGAAGAATCTACAACATCTGAGTTATTCATTGTTCTCAGTGAGTCTAATTCAGAGAATTCACTGCCAGTGTAAGGAGATCATTGCACTACACAAAGATTGATGCACCAAGACCATCACTCAGAAATCACATACTTTTAGAGATTGCTGTCACCCAAGAAGGAAAACTGCTAAATTGCTAGACCATCATATATAAGGAAGATCATTGCACTATACACAAAATTCTACCAATTCCCAGATTGACCCAAGAAGAAAACCCATTCATATAAATTGTCACTATATCTAGAGAACTATCTCAATTAGGAAATCAATATATAAATCACTTGCAGATATCTAGCTTTGACTATTATACCACTAAATACCAAGGACCTCAGGAATCTTAAAACATTTTATTGCTTTTTGATAAAGTAATTGGGGGCTCAAGTCAAACTACATCAATCTTCAATCTTATAATTTGTCTTCATTGAGCTGGACATGTTATATTTGGGGGCTCAACTGGGAAGATTTTAAAATCAATATGACTTTTCAGCTCACAAGAACTCACAGTCAAACTGGATACATTTGATACAATACCAATCTCTGCCACTAAAGGAGAACCAGTTATCACTAGCATCTGGACAGAAAGAGAAGTAATCATCTCAAGACTTGCCAATTATCTAGCATCAGAAGGATCCCAACCAGAACCAGAAGGCAGCACAGTCCAAATCTCTAACCAGATCAACCAGACAACACAGGTGGCCCTGTTGGAGATTTTGAAGAACTTGCACAAGAACTAGAAGATCTTATTATATAAGCCTGAGATCTTACAGCCAGATACCCCATACCAGTCTCATCAATCTCACCAATAGAATCTTTACCACAACCTCTTACAGAGTTAGAAGTAGCTCCTATAAGAATACCTAGGCTCATTCCACTTCATCCAAGATTCAGAACACCATCCTCAAGATACCCAAGCACCTCCATTTCTAGTGACAGTTCAGAAAGTGAATCAGAATCAGAATCTGGACCAGAACCAGAATTGACATTTTGAATGGTTGGTGGAGAGGATAGGGTCTGAGTGGGGGGGGCCATCAGAAATTGGTGAATTGTATTAGTGAGCAGAGTGGAGGAAGGATTTGGGTAGTGGGTGGTTGGGTTGTCCTTCAGTAAAGAGAGGGGGAGCATAGGGCAAGTGAATCTGAGAGCATTGGCTGAAGGGCTGTGGGTCCTTATGTATTATTATTTATAGATGAATTGGTAATAAATGGAAGTCTGAGTGACTATAAAA
>RBNI01005122.1:0-13003 GCA_003990745.1 Jimgerdemannia flammicorona | reverse complement strand
TTTTTTTTGAGAGGCCTTTACTCTCTCCACTTTATTCTCTCACTCTCTATTACTTATAGCTTGTCTTCTCTATATCTCACTACTTGAAAAGGCTCCTTTTATTTTTATAATTATTTGATAGATTATATAAAATATCTGACTATCTATCTCAATAATTATATCTTCCTTTTATTATTTTATTTTATAGGTTATATATCATATCTATATCTCACTTTTATTATTCTATTTGATGAGTTATTATCATGTCTGGCTATCTGCCTTGATAATTATATCTCTTTTTTATTATTTTATTTAATAGGTTATATGTCATATCTGACTATCTACCTCAATGATCATATCTTTCTTTTATTTTTATTTTATTTGATGGGTTATTTTTGTGTCTGACTATCTGCCTCAATGATTATATCTCTCTTTTATTTTTATTTTATTTGATGGGTTATATTTTGTATCTGGCTATCTACTTTGATACTTATATCTTCTTTTTATTATTTTATTTAATAAGTTATATATTATGTCTGACTATCTGTCTCAATGATATATCTCCCTTTTATTATTTTATTTGATGAGTTATATATCATGTCTGGCTATCTCTCTCAATGATTATATCTCCCTTTTATTTTCATTTTATTTAATGGGTTATTTTCATATCTGGCTATCTATCTCAATATGTAATTATATGTATCTCTCTTTTAATTTTATTTCATTTAATAGATTATATTTTATATCTGGCTAACTATCTCAATGATTATATCTCTCTTTTATTATTTTATTTGATGAGTTATATATTATGTCTGACAATCTGCCTCAATAATGATATCTCTCTTTTATTATTTTATTTAATAGGTTATATGTTATATCTGGTTATCTGCCTCAATGATTATATCTTCCTTTTATTTTAATTTTATTTAATAGGTTATTTTTGTATCTAGCTATCTGTCTTGAAAATAATATCTCTCTTTTATTTTCATTTTATTTGATGGATTATATTTCATATCTAGCTATCTACCTTAACAATTATATCTCTCTTTTATTATTTTATTTATTGAGTTATATATCATGTCTGGCTATCTGTCTTGATGATTATATATTCCTTTTATTATTTTATTTGACAGATTATATATCATATCTGACTATCTACCTTGATAAATATATCTCTATTTAATTTTTATTTTATTTGATGGGTTATTTTTGTATCTAGCTATCTACCTCAATGATTATATTCTCTATTTATTTTCATTTTATTTGATAGGTTATATTTCATATCTGGCTATCTACCTCAACAATTATATCTCTTTTTTATTATTTTATTTAATAGGTTATATATTATGTTTGGCTATCTACCTTGATGACTATATCTTCCTTCTATTATTTTATTTGATGGGTGATATATTATGTCTGGATATCTATCTAAATGATTATATCTCTCTTTTATTTTTATTTTATTTGATGAATTATTTTCATATCTGACTATTAGCTTTGATGATTATATCTCCCTTTTATTTTCATTTTATTTGATGGGTTATATTTCATATCTGACTATCTGTCTTGATAATTATATCTCTCTTTTATTATTTTATTTGATATGTCTGGGTATCTGCCATAATGATTATATTCTCTTTTATTTTCATTATATTTGATAGGTCAGATTTCATCTGACTATCAACCTCAATAATTATACCTCCCTTTTATTTTTATTTTATTTGATAGGTTATATGTTGTATCTAGCTATCTGCCTCAAAGATTATATCTCTCTTTATTTTCATTTTATTTAATGAGTTATATTTTGTATCTGACTATCTGTCTCATTAATTATATCTCTCTTTTATTATTTTATTTGATAGATTATATATTATATCTAGCTATCTGCCTTGATGATTATATCTTTCTTTTATTTTTATTTTATTTGATGGGTTATTTTCATATCTGACTATCTGCCTCAATGATTATATTTCTCTTTTATTTTTATTTTATTTGATGGGTTATATTTTATATCTGGCTATCTGCCTCAGTGATTCTACTCTTTATTTATTATTCTTATGAATTATATGTTATATCTGACTATCTGTCTTGATGATTATATCTCTCTTTTATTTTCATTATATTTGATGAGTTATATATCATATTTGGCTATCTACATATCTTAATAATTATACATATCTCCCTTTTTTTCATTTTACTTGATGAGTTATATAGTCCTTCCATTTTTTTTTTTTTTTTTTTTTTTTATAGTTACTTGGACTCCATTCTTTATTAGTACAAGTTTATGAATAAGTATACATCATCACCACCCACTACCCAATCCCCATAGGGGGGCCTCTCCCCACCTCCTCATGAATAAAAATCACCCTTTCACACACTACACCAACTCTCTCTCCACTCTGCCCACAAATTTTCTCCACTAAGCAGCACCTCTGACCACTCTGCAGCCCCCAACCAAGCCACCAGCCCATTAAGGTGTCTTCCATAAGCCTATGCCACCACAGCAACTGGTCCCCCAAGCCCTGTCTCCTCCTATCCTCAAAAACAAATAGCCAATGACTGGTCAGCCCCACCCAAATAGCCAAAGCCCAACCCAAGGTAAGCTACTCCTTCCCTATCCCCCCTACCAATCTATCCCTCAAGTCCTCCCACCTCCCCCTTACTTCATCTCCCCTATACCATACCCCCAAACATTCTCCAATTGTCTACCAGAAATCCCCTAACACCTCATACTCTCCTAGCCAATGTTCAGGCATCTGTACATAACCCCCCTCCTGCCCTACATTATGGCACTCCTCACAGTTGAAGCAACCCCCTATGACCAGGTGCCCCGAGCGAAAGTTGAGCATAACCTTCCTTCACAGCATGTGCCACCAGACTACCCAGTACTTCAGCGGTATCCACTTTCTCACTATAGCACTCCAGGTCCAAACACCATACCAGTCCCACTCTTCACCAATTCCAACTCCTTGCCAACTGCTAGACCACAGATCCTGGTCCAGTCCCCTTTGGTATTCCTTTCCATCCTCAATGTCAAACTCAATTAAAGGATTACCACCCAGTAGTATATGATCCCATCTCCACATTGCCAGGTCCCAGTCCTCCTCTCCTTCATTTCCCCGCCAATGAATACCAATGCGGTGCACCCCTTCTGCAATCTCCCACCAAAATCCTTTGTAAAGCAGTTGTGCAGTATTCTGAAGTCCAACTAATGAGATGAGATCGCCAGTTGAGCCCCTTGGCAATGACTGCCTCTCCCAGATCTTCTGTAGCAGAGAAACCCAACCACCTCCTCTCAATTCCACTGCCCTCTATAGCCACCATGCTCTCAAGCAGTATAACTGTTTTGGAAAGTCAACCAGCCCAAGACCACCTCTTGCCACTGGAAGGGGTAAG
Source organism: Jimgerdemannia flammicorona (assembly GCA_003990745.1). Classification (NCBI taxonomy): domain Eukaryota; kingdom Fungi; phylum Mucoromycota; class Endogonomycetes; order Endogonales; family Endogonaceae; genus Jimgerdemannia; species Jimgerdemannia flammicorona. The sequence continues at coordinate 9,628 of RBNI01005122.1, read as the reverse complement.
GTCTCCCAACCAATCTGACTCTACCTGTCAGCCCAAATCTATCCCTTCGCCAACTTCATCAGTCTCTTCACCACCCAGGCTGGGAAGTCCAAATGATACACCAGGTACCACAACTTCGGCAGCCAGTAGACATTCAAAATTGAGACCCACCCTGCCAGAGAAAATTGTCTTCCCCCCCAACTCCACAGGGCCTCCTCCCAGATTCTAATCCTCTGCTCCCACCAAAGCCTGGGCAGAATTGACCCATAGACTGACAAATAGATGCCTAAGTACCGCACTGCTTCGCTGGCAGGGATGATTGTTCCTATAACCTCCCCTCCCACCAGGCTATTGCCTAGCACTATTGTTTCACACTTATGCCAATTCAGCTTAGCTCCAGAGTTCTCCTCATACCATTCTATAGTCTTTTGAGCTCTTCAACATCAGTAATCGAACCCAAACCCACCACTATGTCATCTGCAAAGGCCCCAACTTTCCATCCAATGCCAAAGACAGAGAGCCCCACTATCCTCCTCTGAATTCTGTCCATAAGGGGTTCCAGGGAAAGAGCATACAAAATGGGGGACAGTGGGTCCCCCTGGGGCACCCCCCTACCCAAGGGGGATGCTACCTCTTGATGTCCATTACATGTAAGTACAGCCCTACTCCCTTCCAGTAGGCTGACCATTGCTGACTGAAATTGGGGTGGAACCCCCATTCTATCCAAAACTTTCACCAACCAGACTCTTCGCACCCAGTTGTATGCCTTCTCCTGGTCCAAGAAGACTAGATGCCCATCCAGTCCACAGGCCCTTGCCTCTTCAATAACTCCATGTACCCAGGCAGTGCCATCCCTGATGAGCTGACCACCCACAAATACCCACTACTCAATACCCATGACTTGTTGGGCCACCTTCTGTAGTCTCACCACCACCAACTTTCTGTCCATATTGAGCAACATTATCGGCCACCAGTTCTTCCAATCCTCCCGCCTTCCTTTGTTTTTATAAAGCAGCATCACCAGCCCAAGGTCCTGCTCCCCCACCCAACACCCTGTCTGTAGAATAAGGTTGCACAATTCTGTCATCTCTCCCATCACCCCTGGGACTCCAACCATTCACTTCCAAAAGTCCCAGGGCAGACCATCCTCCCCAGGTGCCGTACCTGGCATTGTTGTGACAAGAACCTGGTGGATCTCAACCTCCTGTACAGGCATCACCAGGTCACCTAGTCTCTCAACTTATGGTGGGTACCAATCCTCCAATGTTTGTTCAATGATAGTGGCATCCACCCCACCCTCCTCCTCACTCCACAATCCACTCCATCTCTCCTTCAGTGATCCAAGAATGTCCTGTACACCATACACCAGTCTACCATCTGAGTCCAACACCCCTTCTCACTATTGCTGTACCTGCCTCACCCTAAGGGCTCTTGTAAGAAACTTGGAAGGCCTCTCTCCTTCCTCCAGATCCTGCCAGCAGAGTCGTGCTGCCAAGCTCTGTACCCTCACCTTTTCCTCTTCCTGCAGCACCTGTTGTAGTTCCCCAACCTCCATTTTCGCTCTCATTAATCTCCAATCTTCTTCGCTCTCCAACATCATCATCCTCGCCCACTCCTCCAGGAGCCTAGTCAATCTAGTAGAAGTTCAATGCACTCTATGCCTTCTCTGCTTCCCTGCCTCCTTGCCAGCCTCACTCCAGTAAATCTTGGCCATCTCCTTTATCCTCATCCACCAAACCCCAACTGAGGCACCCTCCTGCCACCAGTTCTCCACCCTCAGCTGAATGTCCTTATTTCACTCATCCCACCAGGCCTTATCATCTAATAAAGAGGAATTGAGGCGCCAATGTCCAGGCCCCTCCCCACTTCCCCAAAGCACCCCTGTCCCAAAAGCCCCCAGTGATCCGACCATAGACACCATTTCACCTCCAGTGACTTCCAAACATCTAGGCCCCAGCAGCTGGCCATCAAAATCCAGTTGATTCTTGTCCCCAGACTCCCTGCCCAATGTGTATAAACCCTCCTATTCCCCCAGCATTCCCTACCAGCATCTACCAGTGTACTTAGTCTTTCTATTTCCTCCCATGCCACCAGTCCTCCACTCCTGCTCTCAGCACCCCATCCTCCATCTGTTCTATCCAGCAGTATATCCTGAACCATATTGAAATCTCCCCCAAGCATATCCACTCCAGCCTCTGCAAGCATCCCACTCTTCTGTAGGCCTTTCATCTAATCTACTCTCTCACCCCATACTGCAGGGCAGTAGCAGGAGCCAACTGTAACTGGCTCCCTGCCTGCCCAAATCCACTCACCCCAGACCAGCCTCTCCCCCCAGCTCCTCACCTCCTGTATCTCCCCTCTGCCTTTCTGAACCAAAATTCCAACCTTGCCTTTCCAAATCGCCACACCTCCCCATTCCTTTGTCCATTCCATCCTATCAGAATCATCTTCACACCGGACATCCTGCAAGAGGAAGAGATTGGCCTCCAATCCCTTCATCCAAGTAAAAATATTTCTGCATCGAGTAGTGCCCTGTAACCTATTTACGTTTAAAGAAAAAATGTGGTTATACTGTTCATAATAGAAGATATTATGCTGTTAACTAATCTCTACTGCTCCATGCTCATCTCCTCCTGTGCCATGTCCAGATTATGTTCCGCAGCCACCTCCTGCTCTTCCACCCTCTGAGCCTCCAATCCAGTCAGCAGTTTATTCATCTCTCCATCTGCTTTCTCCTTGAACTCCTCTTGGTATTCAATGCATGCCTCCTGCCAGAGCTGCAGCCCATGCCGCTTGTTCCAGCAGTATTCAGCCCTCTCTCCAGCAATGACCGCCATCACTGCCTCCCTCTCCTTATCCACCTCATACCCTTCCTCCTCTAGGTACACCACAAGAATTTCCGCCTTCAATGCCTTCATTACTCCATCCCCCTGCATTATCCCTGCCCAATGATCATCACTCATCACTTGCAAGTCCACCTCCCCTAACTCTTCTGCCACCAGGTTGTTCATCATCCAGCACATCCAAAGTAAGTTCCCCACTGCTTTCCCCCCTGGAGTCACCAGCCTTCCTCCATCCAACAATGTGGTGTCAGCTCCAGTGCTTGCAGACTCATCCCACACCTCTGGGATATCCACCAGTTCCTCCTTGCCTGCCTTCACCACCTGTCCCCCATATGCCACCTCTGGAACTCCGAATTGCAACCTCTGGGCCCCTTGCATTGGCACATCTTCTACCACCCTGTTTTGGGAAGCTGGGCCACGTCTGATAAGAGGGGTAGGGGAAGGGGAGCCCTCCCATTCCTCCTCCCACACCTCCAGTGTACCATCAGCATATGGGTCCTTACTGTGCTTCGCCGTATCCTCCCCTGTCTTCATCTTGTCCTTCCCCTTCTCCTTGCCAGCCCAGACACTTGCTTCAGCTCCCCCTGCACCCTTCACCTCGCTTGCATCCCCCAGTGGCCCATCATCCATCTTGGCCAGCAGCTCCTTCTGTCTCTTATGCCCCTGAGCCCTTTCCAACTACTCCTTGGTCACTTAAATCCTCTTTCCATCTACCACCTCCAAATGCATTGCCTCCACAAAAGCCTCCCAAGCCTTCACTCACCTCTCTACAGCACCACTCAGCTCTTCTAGCACTTCCAATAAATCCTCCTCCTCCTCCTCACTACCCTTCACCCTTGTCACCTTATACAGGATCACTCCCCAGACCATTGCCAAAGGCCAGTCTCTCGCCTTCCCAGAAGCTTCCTCCCCAACCAGCTGAATCCTCACATCCATTTTACCAGTCCTGAGCGAGGTCCCTTTCCAGATCCTGAATCCGATATCCACCACCTCTCCATACTCTGCCATGAAATCCTCAACTCTCTTTCTCATCTCTATCACTGACACTGTCGGCACTCCTTTCACCAGCAGTTGGACCACCTGGGGATCCCACTTCAGGCAATGTGCCATTGGAACACACACCTCCCCAACCACTAATCCAACCTTCAGTGCCTCCTCCAGCAGTGCCACCTCCTCAAAACCCACTACCACTCCCTCCAGTCCCTTCAAAAACTTCACAGATGCTGCTCCTGCCACCTACTTAGCGATGAGCCCCAGCACCATTTTCGCCATCACTGTCAAGCCCTGTAAACACATCATGACTGCAAATTCCAAGATCAACTTCTTGAGTAACAGTGCCACTGCCAGTCCCGTTATACCATCCGCCAGGTCCCTGGGCCTTGTGCCTTTCCCACTGCTTGGCTCACCATCAGCAGTCCCATCTAGATTTTTTTCCAGATTGCCCATCACACCTCCATCAGTAGTTCTCACCTCAGCTACTACCCCCCCAGCTCCACCCCTATGGCCCTCCAGAGAGGCACCCCCATAAGATTGCTGCCTAGAAGCCCTCACCAGCACCTTCCCCCCCCTCAGTCAGCTCTCCAGTCCAGCTCTCTGCTGTCCCCCCTTCACCTTCTCTGCAAAGCTCATCCTACCAGACCCTTGACCTCTAGCTCCGCCCCCTCCTCCACCACGTCCTCCCACCAGCAGGCCCCTCATGCTTCCCCCCAAGCCAGGGCCTCTCCCCACTTACTGCCATTCGAATGCTCCAGGGCCACCCTGCCCAGTACATACCTCAGGATGCTCATTGGTTGCCATGAAACTAGTAGCTTGTCTCCAGAAACTGTATCAAAAGTGTTGCCAAAAGATTGTGTAACCTGAATATTACTGGAGAAAGATGTTGTCTATATATATAGTCCTTCACTCACCCACCCACTCTTTACTCATTATGTTTTTTTTCCACCATCTACCCTCTTTATAGCCACCCCTCTTTACAGCTATCCACTCTCTTTGCAGCTATCCACTCTCTTTGCAACTACTTACTCTCTTTGTAGCCACTTTATGGTTTTTTTTTCAACCACCAGAGTAGCCTTCATAGCCACCAACCCTTTTTACCACTTATCCATACTACCCATTCTTCACTCATTTCCTTTGTAGCCACTCTATATATATATATTTTTTTTTCCAAAAGTACTTTTTTTTTCAACTACCTTTCATCTGAGAGACAGAGATCAAGCTTTTATGGCCTTCATGACTATCTACCCTTTATGGCCTTTACAGCTATCCATTCTTAATAGCCTTTATAATCACTCACCTCTCTTTCAAAACTGATTTCTTTTACTTTAGTATATATCTCAATCAACATTCTCTAATCTCTGGGAGTTAAAACTAATCATCATAAATATCTATATAGTTTATTTATCATAATTATGTTATTTATAATATTTATAGTATGTATAGTGGGACTACCATTATTTATAAATATATATAGTATATTGGAATCCAATTTTTAGCAATATAAATTAAGTCAGATTTGATTATTTTCTATATATTTTATATCTGGTTCAGGGTTAGCTGGATAGTAATATTATATATTTTGTATGTCTTCTGAATATATCTATTTATCTCTTTCAACTCATTAAGATAGTATAGTACCAATTTGACTAGTTTTGTAATAGCTTATTCTCATCCTAAATCTGTTTCATTTTGTTTTTGTTTATATTCATCTTAGCATAAAATCTTTCTGAAAATGTGGTAATTTCTGAGAACATCTTCAAGACTGACATTGGTGGTATAGAGGTATAAATCTTTATATATTCCAATAGATTGTAAAGAATATGCTGGAATTGCTTAGGCTTTTGGCAAGATTGTACTAATTTGTTATTTTTTTTTTTTGATATCTTTAGCTTTCTTCTGGGTTCATTTGATATTTTCTTTGGCTTTTCATTTGATAGTAGGAGTGATGATAGGGGTAACAATAGTAGAAGTAGTGGCAGTAATGGTGGTAATAGTGGGGGTAATAATAGTAGTAGTAGTAGCAGTGATGGCAATAATAGCTTTCTTTCAGATAGTAGTAGTAGCTTTCTTTTAAGTGATAGTAGTAGTTTTCTTCTGAGAATATCAATTATCATATGTATATTCTGGTATTTTGTATAGTACTTATATTGGCTTTTCACTTAATCCATATATGCTTCTCATTATCAAAAGTATTCTCATTACTAGCTAAATTTAGTGAAGAGGCAATACTGGTTCTTGATATATAAAATATTCCTTCATTGATTATAATATAAATATCTTCTAATATTGATTTAATAAGGTTTGAATTTTAGAGATATAGTTTTTAATATTAGCTAGGAGGTTAAAGTGGTAAATTAGAATCCTCATCTTTTGATAATTGTTTATTTGCAAACTATTATTGAAAAGGTATGTCAGCTATAAAAACTGTACATCAGCTATAAGATTTCATTATCACTTTGAGGTTTCACAGTCACCTATCACACTTGGTCATACATATCAAGATTTTGAAAATTTCAAACAATTATTAGAAGTGTAGGGATTTTAAACTTGAGATAATAAGATAATTATATTAAGATTTTATTGAAAGTGTGAGAATTTTGAACTTGAGATAAGAAAATTATAGACAGATAATAATAGCTAATAGAAATATTATTATAATATTATATATTATATTATAGTTATTATATATATATTTATACTATAATATATATAAACAGAGAGATTTTATACTAAATATATTTGCAGATACTATATTTAACAAAATAATAATTTTTACAGAAAATTTGCCTATATATAGCTACAACCTAAAGGAAAATGAATGAAGAATGGGTGGGCAAAGACTGTGGGTGGGTGACTGTGAAAAAAAAGTGTAATAAGTAAATAAGTGAAAAAAAAAGCATAATAATAAAAAAAGTATAATAAGTAAAAAAATCTTATTAAAAAGTATATAGACTACTAAGGATTCCAGATGGCTGGCCTTATTGCCAATGACTAGCTAGAGTGACTTGGCCTTAAATTTATAGTTAACTGGCCAAGTAGCTTAGTATTAAATTTAGTCTGATTAGCTAGTCAATCCATAAATTTAAGGCTGAGCCATCTGTCTTAGCCTTAAATTTACAGTCAACTGGTCAAGTGGCATTTATAGATCTTTTATATAATTTGAAAAATTTGGAAATCAAAATAGTTAAATAAGTTCTAGTTACTTGGCCAACTAGCCAATCTATAAATTTAAGGCCAAGCTACTCTGCCCAGCCATTGGTTATATGATCAGTTATCTGAGATCTCTATATACTATAATCTGAAAATTAAGCCCATCCTCCTGGCCAGCCAGTGGCCAACTATGGCTGACTATGGCTCTAGTCAGCCATGACTGGCCAGAGTGGCTTAACTACAGCTGAGATCTCTACTAAGAAGAAATAAATAGATTTTAGTATTTGTAAAATATCTGACAAATAGCCTGAAGCTTTTCCAATAGATATTACTGATATCTAGACCATTATTGACCTTCTCATTGGCCTCACACTCAGATATAGACTCCTAAAAGAACTATGGCATATAATTTACTAATAAGTTATTTATAACTTAGATATAAATTTACAAGATCTATCTAAAAGAACTATTCTATATCATCCTCAAACCAATGGAATGACAGAGTGAATAAACTAGACTATTAAGAAAGGACTTGCTCAAGTGAATTCTACCAACTAAGAAATCTACTTATCTGAGATTCTATGGGAAATTTAGTGCTCTTCTGTAATCTCAACAAAAAAAATCTATTTAAAACGATATTTACTAAGAAAACCAGAACTGTTGACTATAAAAATCTTGGAGAACTTCTTGAAAAGACAGGAGAAATGTAAAATCAAGCCTGAGTTCAGATAATCAAGATCTCAGAAAAGCAAAAGAAGTACTATAACCAAAAGCAAAAAGATTAGAAGATCAAGATTAGAGATTAAGTCCTTATTTAGAAGAAGAATAATTGAAATCAACTTTCTGCAAAGTTAAAGCTCAAATGAGAAGTACTATATCTTTTTACAATATTTGAGAAATAAGTGTCTATATAAAAAGTATTGATAGACAAATCTTGAGAATACTAGTATATATCAACCAACTCAAGATATTTCTACCACCTATATAAAAAATCATAGAGTTGATCAGCACCTCCAGATCTCTGTCCTCAGCCCTCTTCAAGCTCTTCTAATATATTATTGTAGTTTTGGGAAGCTTAAGAAAATAGTATCTAACAAATTTAGATATATTAAGAGAATCTCACCATTATATTATTTACTGCAGATCTATCAGTTGCAGGCCTACTATGTAGTTGGTGAACAGTTACAAGAGCTTTCAACATCAGAGCAGAAGCTCTACTAATCTGACTTAAAGGAATACTATTACAGCAGATAGACTCTATATAATATATAAAAGAAATCTTTTAGCCCTTACTCAGATCCAATTTAACCTAAGAGATATATATATAATAAATAAGTACAGTTACCTGCCAGTCTATTATCAGTAGTATTGAAATACTATTTCTTGAGAAAGAAGATAAATCTTATAAATAGAGTAATTCAGATATAGAAGGAGATGGTAGTATTGGTATAGATGTTGATGATACTTATAGATATTAAAATGATAACTAAAGGATAGTCTGAGGATAGATCATCCTTTAGTGGGGACTAATATGATGAGCAAATATTATGGTAAAGCCAGATAATATATATAAACAAGAATACTTAACATAGTTAACTCATATAATTATTTCTTAGAATTACCAATTACTTAAATAGCCTGATATACTAAATTAGAATTAATACTATTTCTATCTGAGTATATATTCTTACTCCAAAATATTATTTCTAACTAAAAACATATTTCTACATAAGAACAGCAGGTCCTAGCTTACTAAATTAGTATTACTATATATTTTATAATTATCCTGATAGTAACTAGATAGTAACTATATATGTATAAAATAATCTAGAGATTCAAGTAATAAATCTTAGTCATAAAAATTAGAAAAACAAAGCCAAAGCCAATTATCTGATATACTTGAGAAGAGAATATATATCAATATATTATTAAGAAATGTGAGCTTTATTCCTTTTCTACTCTAGTCTACTTTTTGGTATAAAGAATTTATTATATTTTTGTTCTACTTATCAGATTAAGTCTGAAGAGAAGCTTATCATATTTTGATATAACTAAGCTAGTTAGTTAGAAATACCATTATAGGAAACTTATTTATATAAATAAAGCAATCAACTGATATAACTTTGTTTGTCAAAAGATATTTATTGATTTTAGTATACTTGTCCAACTAAGTCTGAAGATCTTATTTTTGATATACTTCTCAGACAAAGCTGGAAGAACTTGAGAAATCTACTATATTTTTGATCTTCTTACTAGATGTAGTCTGAAATATCTCTTGCTCTAAAGTTTAAGTAAAGAACTTAGCTACTAACTAGAGAACTCTATTTATTCAGAGAAATCTATCAAATCTGACATATTATATATTTCGAAAGTCTCCAAAATTATCTACATTATGCAAATTGAACTTATATACTTAGAAGTAGAAAACTACTGAATATTTTATTATTTTTTGACAAAGTAACTAGAGACTGAAGCCAATTTATATAACAGTCTCAATTTTATTATTTAACTCTATTGAGCCAGCATGTTATATTATATTGAAACAATATTAAAGTATTATAGTTTATTATAGTTTTCTTTCTCTTTAGTATATAGAAGTTATAATAAAGTGTGTAATTGTTTTTTATTATATCTCTTCTATTTTACTATCTTTTTTTTTT
>RBNI01005121.1:0-13005 GCA_003990745.1 Jimgerdemannia flammicorona | reverse complement strand
AAAAAAAAAAAAAAAACTTTCCCATTCATCTGTCCACAACTTCGCTTTCTTCACCCACCAAACTCCCTTCTTCACCCACTAGGTCGTCAAGATCGACACAGCCCTGAATCTTCTCTACGTCAAGGGTTCCGTTCCTGGTTACGACGACCAGTTCGTGCGTGTCAAGGATGCCGTCAGGCTCAGCAGTGAAGCCCGGTTCCCGCGCGACTGCATGCCGCCGCCATTCCCGACTATCACGCCGGAGCAGGTCGCCGCGTTGCCGAGGGAGCTGGTGGCGAAGAGCAGGAAGGATCCGTTCACGACGAAGGATTAGATAGATTGGAAGGGTTTCTGAATCGGGTTGGGCATGATCGGGTGGACTGATGAATTGAGTTTGGTTTTATAGATGGGATAATATAAACGAAATATCATAGATTGGTGTTGGTTGTTGGTGTCACCTCCAATTGATCCGTCATCCTGGACCAGCTCGGTTCGATTTGCCAGCCCAATTATGACTATTGTTTCAACCACAGAATGGATTACGCCCAAAAGTGCCATGCGACCTTAATCTACAGTTACATATCACCCATATACCAACTTCAGGCTCAGCCCCTCCACCACGAGGATGGTACATTTGATAGGCTTACTGGACGTCTTTCAAGGTAAGCCCTACAATGTAGTGCTGTTTTAAGTGCAGCTATATGATTTGCACCCACTTGGACCAAATGTATATTAGATATATCTGAGATATATAGTGATATTACAAGATTTTGCTTTCTGATACTTAAGTAAATTATATTGATAACAATAATTTGTGTTGAATAAAGTACATCAGATACAATGATGGATTGTTGTGAATAATCAGTAGTATATATAATAAGAATTTAAGATTTACTATTATAATATATATATTTTACTTTAGATAAAAAGTATTTTATTTTATATAATAAATTGCTCATTAATATTTATAATATTATAATATAGTAGATATATACTGATAGAAGTGTGGCAGATTTCTTTATCTTAAATACTTGATCTTCTTTGACTTCTCAGAGTCTTTTAGATATAAGAGTGAGTGAGTTCAAAATATATTTGCCTACAGGCTTACTAGTTCTTTATCTCTTTGCTTAAACTATTTTGATCTGAGGTTTATTTACTCTAGATGCTAGAGATATTTATATAAGTTTGCTAGCTATATATATAGTAAATAAGTTAGGATTTCTTTTCTTGTAAATTATTTTATATAGTTGAGAGATCTATATATCTATACAATCTATATAATTGTGAGTTTTGTATAATTATACAAATTATATAACTAAGAGATTGAGTAACTACTAAACTATAATATTATATTATATCAAAAATTAGATTCAGATATCACAATCAAATATTTATCCTTTAATTATATTTTTTAATTCAGATTAACTATTATAACTTTCTTTTAAATAAGTAATTTTATATATCTTTAAATCATCTTATTCAAACTTCTATATTTTGATTAATTGTATATTCTTATATTATATGATCTGCTCAATTATATTCTTCTAATAATATTTCTTTATTCACTAGAAATCTCCTAGAGCTACTTCTCAGAAATAGATCAGAACTTACTCATTATTCTTAAATAGTTTATAGACTCACTTAATAATAGTAATCTGTAAGATATTTGATACTTAATAATCTACTCTTCTTTAATCATATTCTTTTTCTCATTTGGTAATTGTTCTAACTTAAAATACTCTTAAAACTTGGTATAATTCTGATAGGCTCTAAAGTGTGAAATATATAATAAGTGGGTCTGTATAATACTTTAAATACTATTAAAGGATTCTTCTATAGCTAGTAGCTCAGTAGAATATCATTATCTTTCTATAGCTCACTGAATAGCACTTGTAATCTTAAGGGCCAAAGCAATATTTCATTGATTAGCCATAGTATTTCTTAAGTCAGTTTTAGTAAATAGTTATAAGAATGATTATATCTGATAGTTTTTATAACCAAAAGGTAGTTTTTTTTTATATTTTATATAAAATAAGAACCTTCTCACTTAGGCTCTAGTTTTTATAACTATGAAGCTTTTACTATATTTTGATATATATACTAGAACTTTATCTTCTATCTTAATAATCCACAAGAGCTTATAGATCTTCTCTATATTATTCTATTATAATATTTATATCTTAATTATATAATATTCAGCCTTTTTTCTTATTTGATACAATCTTCATATCTTAGTATTTATATATTTCTATACTATATATCTCTACTAAACAATAGGGGTTTTTTTTGAACTTTTTTCTCTAAACAGTAATTTCTATAGAGTAAAATAAGTATTTTATAATTATATATTTTAGAGAATAGATAATGCTATTAACAGATAGTGGTTCCAATTTTTATAATTATTATAGATCTTAGTAATAATATTTTTAAAAGTCTTGTTGGTTCTTTTTATCTATCTATTTTTTTATAAATTATAAGTTATAGTTCAAATATACTAAATCTTATACTTTTTGTATAGAATCTTAAAAAGCTAGTTTATGAATTCTATTTCTCTATCTGTTGTTAGTTACTTTAGTATTTTGGCAATTGACTATATATTAGTTTTTTGAAAGATTATACTTCTATCTATTTTATAAAGAGATCTACAATAATAATGATATATCAGTTATTATTTAATATCAAGGGTAGTAGATCAATTATATCTATTGTAATATAGGCAAATAGTACTAGTTCTATATCTACTGATCCTAATATCTGATTTTATTGATCTTACTTCTGTTTCTGACATTTATTATAGATCTTGACAAATTATCTAATATCTTTCTCCATTTCAGATTACTATATTGTTCTTTTTACTTTTTTATAAGTATTTATTTCTCCTAGATAACTAAATTTATATACTGACTTCATTACTTATTTCTTCTTATATTTCAGTATAATTAGTAGTTTTTCTTTCTTTAGTATTTCTCTATTAGTTTTGAATTATTTTCAGATTCTATTAATAATTATTTATATCTATTCTTTCAAATATTAGAGCATCTTTCACTGTCTCAGATAGGTGATAATTCTATAGTAAAGTTTCTTATCTTCTTTATTAGTTATAAGTCTTTTGAGATACATATCTGTTAGAATGTATCTATATTGGCATTAATTCTTCTTAGGTAGTATATATGATAGTTGTATTATAGATTTATAGCTTTATGATCTATCTAGTAAGGTCAGTTGATAGGCTTAGATGACTGGCTGTAAAGAGACAAAGAGAAGGTAAGAGTTGCAGGACCTGGAGAGGTGGCTTAGGGTAGAAGTAGTGATAGAGCTAAGAGAGTAATAGCTAGGGAGAAGAAGAGAACTATTGATGGAGAAGAGACTGCTAATTTGAAAAAAAAAATCCAAATGTAATAGCTGATAGTGGGTCTGAGCAGAGGAGTGGTATGAGGTCTGAAGACTTGACTGATAGTATAATAAGTCTAGAAAATTGGTATCTGAATTTGCTGTCACATTGTACTTCTGAGACTTAGTAATCATAGCAAAAATAGTTCTGGGGATTCTGGCTTAAAAGATAAAGAGAGCAGCTTTAGTAAAGTTTCTGAAGAGGTTGGAGGAGGTAGAAGTAGACTTTGAGGAGAAGAATTTGATACTGAAAGTATTAGAGAAAGGAGTAGTGATCAGGGGAGTAGTAATTCTTATAACTTAGTATGTATCTATACTAAGACCTCTGAATGATTCAGCTAGTGGTGGCTAATATATTAATAGTAAAAAAGAAGAAGGCCAGAAGATTAATTATTGATACTATTAAGAAGTATAAGAATATTGTGAATATCAGCTTCTGAGTCTGAGAGGGTATGAAATTTAGGATAGAAGATATAAATATCAGAGTGAGGCTAATAGAGAAGAAGAATACTGAAAAAGGGGAAAACTGGTCAGTGGTATTAAAGTAGGGCTCAGTAGAGTATAAGGTCTCAAGAGTAAAGGAGACATCTGAGGAGGAGGAGGATTTTCTAGAGATATTAGAGAACTTGGCTAGAGTGGTAGAGAGGAGAAGACTGACCTGAAAGAAGTTTAAGACTAGGACAGTAGTAGAGATTGTTAATAGTAAGAAGGTATAACTAAATTGAACTGCCCAGAAAAGAGTTCAAGAAAGGCAGCAATAGAAAGATTTGTTGGTAAATTTGAGAGAAAGTACAAGGGGGGTGGATACTATGGAGAGAGTTAGTTTCTGAGCTAGTATCTGAGTAAGTAAGAAGAGAATGGCTACTAGATGAAGGTGGGGCTCAGGAGTAGTATGAGATAGCTGAAGATGAGATGATGGAAAAGGGAGCTCAAGTTCAGTATAGGTCTCTACAGAGAGAGAGAAGACTGATAAGCTATAGGATATGCTAGAGGAGGACTGAGATGAGTTAGTAAGAATGAATACTGATAGGGGCTGGAAGTAGAGGGATAGAAGATAACTCTGAGAGTAGAGAAGGCTATTGGTAATGAGAAATAGCTATAGAAGATACTAATGAATATTATAGTGGATGAGTTGAGAGAGGTGAATTTTTATATTATTAGCAAAGAGTACTAGAGTTCTATCTTGTAAGGAGAGAAGGTAGTACAAAAGCTCTAGGATGAGTTGATTATAGCTCTGCTGGAGATAGAGGAGTATGAGATAGATGCTAATAAGAAGGTAGTACTTCTGGTAATTATAAATGATCATATAGCTTATCTGTATAATCTGAGAAAGAGGCTGGCCAAATAACAGATAGTATGTAAGGAATATAGGACTTCCATAGAAGCATAAGATAAAGAAGACTGTCTAGAGCTATTGGTAGCTCCAAATGCTCAGCAAGGAGAGGTAGATGAACTTGAGACTGAAAGGAACTTAGATATGGCTAGCAATATAGTGAGTATAGAATTGTAGAGTGAGTAGGTCTTCTTTAAACATTATTCAATATAAATAGTACAACTAGAATCTTTTCTCTAAATATCAATAGATTATGAGGAATAGTGAGATATTAGAATATTTTCTACTGACTGAGGGGGCTGGATACAGATATGTTCTTACTATAGAATATAGAGTATGATAAGAACTTAGATATAGAGACTAAATAAGAGAATAAAGAGTTATAATTATATAGAGGAGCAGGGTAGATATTCTTATTCAGAAGGAGAAGGGAGATATTAGAGATATTAGACACTGGGAGGGTAGGTTGATATGGAGAGTATAATAGAGGCCAGACTGGGGCTCAGTAGTAGTTGGGTCTTGCTACTACACAGCAAAAAGAGAGAGACATGTAGAGTAGATAAGCAGATTGTGGAACTCAGATACTCTAGTAGAGACAGAGATTGACTGTTTGGGTGGAGACTTTAATATAGTATATGTATAATGGGAGGCTAGACAGGACAGATAGTAGAAGGGAGCTATCTGGAAGAAGTGGGAGAATAGAAGACTGAGAGAAGATTGAAAGATTGAGCTCTCTGATAGATGTGGATCATCAAGAGTAGAGAGAGTGCTGGGTCTATATATATATTGAGTAGCTGGACTTGGCTCAAGGATTGACTGGATTCTTACTACTGAGTTCTGAAGAGAAAATATCTGAGAATTATTAAAAGCAGTATGATATTCATAGTCTGATTATTGGGATCTTCTGAAATATAGAAGATTTGGAGGAAGTGGGGAGGGGCCTGGATATTAATGTCTGAATACTTTTTTATTAGATAAGCTCTCTTTATGGAATACCTGAATAGTAAATATTAACTTTAGAATTCTTAGTTGGTGGGCAGAAGGGCTTGCTATTAGAGATCAATAATAGTAGTTAAAGTTTAATACTCAGTAGTTCTAGAGAGAGACTAGGAGAGAGAAGAGCTATATGAGGTGAGCTTTATATAGGTTAGAGAAGCTGTTGATGAACTGGACTGGATTGCTAAAGAATAAGAAAGGGGGAGATTAGAGGGCTCAATATGTCAGGCTTGAGGTGGAGAAACTACAGAGGCTACTGAGATAGGAGGAGAACTTACAAGTAAAGAGTATAGTAGTCCAGCTTAGGTGACAGGGTTTGGAAGAGAGGAAATAACCTACAATGTTTTTATCAAGGCTTCTTCAGGTATAAAGAGTGAGACAGCAGTAGAATGGATTCTTGGAGGAGTCTAGAGAGATAGTAGTAGAGACTCAGGAAATCTTAGACCAGTTGAGTGAGTGTTGGGGTTATTATAGAGCAGAAGAAAAGTGGAGAGAATATACTGGTCATTGAGTAGTATCTGGAGGACTGATACTCAGATCTGGTAGAAAGCCTAGGTAAACTTAGAGTATTAGTCCAAAGAGAGGAGATTCTTTGAGTTTTGACAATGATAAGTCTTGAGATAGCATCAGATAAGAATGGCTTGCTCTGAGATTTTTGGAAGAGAATAGTAGATATTGAGGTAGTATTGAAGAAAATGACTTAGATATATAATAAAGTTATTGGCTTTGAAACTTAGATTGAGAAATAATGTCTGGGGCTGTGGTTTTATTGTATAAGAATAAGGAGAGAAGAGAGAAGTAGAAAAACTAGAAACTAATTATGCTTCTGAATATAGATTGCAAACTAATTATAAAGATATTAGTAGCCAAGCTACAAGAGGTGGCTCAGTGAGTATTAGGAGAGGAGTAGAGAGACTTTGTCAGTAGCTAATTAATTTAAGATAAAACAGTATAGGTATATAGAGTTATTGAGAGAGTGTAAGCAGTAGGGATAGATAGTCATCTAGTATTTCTGAACCAGAAGAAGGCTTATGATAGAGTTCAGTGAGTGTAACTAAAGGAAAGTATATTAGAGTTCTCTCAGGATTTCAGTAGTCCTTGATCAGTCTGTTAGAGAGAAGTCAGACAGCTATTTAGGTAAATGAACATTGGAGAGTTTCATTCCCTCTGAGTAGAGGGGTGTTATAGGGAAATCTACTTTTACTAATTCTTTATATCCTCTCCTTAGAGTCTCTATTGGATAGAATTTGGTATAAGGTAGGGGGGTTGAATATTCTTGAAGTGAATTTGAAAGTAGGAGCCTTTGCTAATAATATAGTAATTAGGCTGAGCTCTATAGAGAATATATATATTAGTACTGAAGAGAGTAGTGGAGTAGTATAAAGAGTACTCAGGAGCCAAACTTAACTGATATAAGTATGGAACTCTTATGTCAGAAGGTAAAGTTATGAGTAGGATGTGATTGGAACAATTGTCCTAACAGGAGAGGTAGTTTGCTATCTGGTGATCTATTTTTCAGTATATAGCTCTCTGCTATCTAGAGTGTAGTGAGAGAAGTAATTAGCCTCCGCTACAATTCACATTACATACACTTTTATAACACACTTTCAAGTTGTTTATTGGAGAAAGATACTAAGAAGATGTCAAGCAGCAAGCAAGCTGAGGTGCGTACCAGGTTGGGTGGACCTGGGGCTTTCAACTGGCAGCATGTTGGGAGGAGACATGGGCTGGGGATGGGGTCTTTCAGTGGCTCGAGTAGACTGAGCAGCTCAGGTAGTGGTGGTGGCACTGGTGGGGGGGCTGGAGGGCAGCAGGGGTGGAGCTTTGTGGATATGCTGAGGACTGGGGGTTGGCTGATGGGAGCCTGTAGAGATCAGGCTGGAGGGAAGGGGAAGCAGAAGGCTGAGGATGCTGGGGGAGCTGGGCCTTCACTGGTGGGAGGTGGGGGAAGGACTGCTGGGAGTAGTGGCGGGACTGCTGATGGTGGCATGACAGCGAATCTGGAAAAAAAAAGAGATGTGACGGCTGATGGCCAGGTGGGGCAGGGGCTCTCAATGCAGAAGAGAGACCTGGCAGATGGTGTAACGGGGCTGGCGGTGGCTCTGTTACTCAAGAAATCGATCTCGGAGTTTGCGGTGACCTTGTGCTTCTGGGGCTTGGCAGTAATGGTGAGGATGGTTCTGGGGCTTGTGTCGAAGCAGGTGGCTGGGGTGGCTTCAGTGAAGTTCTTGAAGGGTCTGGAAGGGGTCGAGGTGGGCTTTGAGGAGGCAGGTCCACTGGATGAGGTGCTGAAGACTGGCATTGTGGTTGGGGAGGTGGTGGTCCCCATGGTGATGAGACCCCAGGGTAGTACAGCTTCAGGTGAAGGGGGTGCTCATGGTGACTAAGGAGGAGACGAGGAAGAGGGTAGAGGAGGTGATGTTGGAGTATAGCAACATAGTGGATGTTGGCTTTCAAGTGTGGGAGGGGACTGAGATCAGAACAGGAGATGTGGATGTCAGGATTCGGCTGGCGGGCAAGGAGGCCATAGGGAAGGGGAGTGACTGGCCCTCGGTGCTGATGTGGGGGGCCTTTGTCTGCAAGGTATTGAGGGTGAAAGGGAGTGAAGAGGAGGAGGAGGACTTGTTAGAGGCACTGGAGGAGTTGGGTGGTGCTGTAGAGAGGAGGGTGAAGGCCTGGAAACTGTATGAGGAGTCAACGCATCTGGAAGTAGTGGGCGGGAAGCATGTCTGGATGGATAAGAAGCAGTGGGAGTGGGCCCAGGGATGCAAGAGGCAGAGGGAGCTGTTGGTGAGTATGTCAGGAGAGGTGAAGAAGATGACATTTGGAACTGAGGAGTCTGGAGGCACTGAAGCCAGTGTCTGGGCTGGGAAAGGAGGAGAGGAGGTGGAGGCAAAGGAGGTAGGGGCTGGGGGGGTACTGGGCAAGGACCTGTTTGCTGATAGTACCTTCGAAGTGTGGGAGCCGGAGTTGGATGCCACCCCCCCCCCCACTTATCAGGAGGGGCCTGGTTGGGAAGAGAGGGACGATGGGGGATACAAGGATGCAGGGGGCCCAGCAGGTGTGCTTTGGGGTTCCTGATGTGGGGCAAGGGGGTCAGGTGGTGGCAGTCGGCGAGGACGAGCTGGTGGATGTTCCTGAGGAGGAATGGGATGAGGCTGTTAGTGTAGGAGCTGACACTATGATGCTGGAAGCGGGGCAGCCAGGGACCCCAGGAGGGAAGGAGGTGGGGAACCTGTTGTGGATGTGCTCAGTGATGGACAATCTAGCAGCTGAAGCTTTGGGAGAAGTGGACTTGCGAGTGATGCCTGAGGAGCATTGGGCAAGGATTCTGCATGGTGATGGAGTAGAGGAGGTACTGAAGGTGGAGATTCTGGGTATTTTCCTAGAGGAGGAGGGGTATGAGGTTGATGAGATGAGGAGGGCAGAACTTGGGCAGTTGCTGGTGAGCAGGTGGTATACTGCTGGGCAGAGCATCATGGTTTGCGGCTCTGGAGGGGGGCCTGTCTGGAGTATCGTGAGGAATTTGAGGAGCATGAAGATGGGGCAATGGTGGAACTGCTGGGAGCATTGGCAGCACAGGAAGCAGGGGAGAGAGAGCTGGCTGCTGAACATGACTTGGACTTGGTGCAGGAGGAGCGGACTGCGGACTTGTAGAGGATGGGACCACATTATATATTTATTTCTTATGAACAGTACAACCAACATTTTCTCTTTGAACGTGAATGAGTTACAGGGCTCTGGGCAGCACAAGAACATTTTTACTTGGCTCAAGGGATTGGAGGCTGATCTCTTTTTACTGTAGGATGTTCGATGTGAGGATGAGGATGATCAGGTAGAGTGGACTAGGGAATGGGGTGGGGCCACAGCTTGGTTTGGAAAGGTAGCGATTTTGGTGAGGAAGGGTAGAGGCGAATTGGGGGACATCAGGAGCTGGGGTGATTGCTTGGTCTGGGGAGATTGGCATTGGCCAGGGTGGGAATCAGTGAAGGTGGGCTCTTACTACTGACCTGCAGCTAGGGGTGAGAGGATTGCATGGATTAGGGAGCTGCTGGAGGAGGGTATTCTCTTGGAGGAAGGGGTCGATATGCTCGGTGGGGATTTTAATATGGTTTGGGATCAGCATCTAGACAGGACTGATGGAGAGAGGAGTGCTGGGGGCAGAAGTGGAGGTCTGGATGTATGGGAAGAGGTGGAGACGTTGAGCTCATTGGGGGATATGGGCAGAACAAGGTGGGGGGATGTAAGGGTCTATATATATTGGGTGAATGGCTTGGGCACAAGGATTGATTGGATTTTGATGGCAGAGTGCTGGGGGTTGGATGTTTGGAAGACATTGGAGGTTGAGTGGTGCCCATGGTCTGATCACTGGGGACTTTTGGAGCAGGGGCAGTTTGGGGGGAGTGGAGATGGACCAGACATTGGTGCCTTAACTCCTCCCTGCTGGCTGAGAAGGGGTTGTGGGAAGTGTGGGTGGTGGATATTCAGGCAAAAGTTTTTGCCTGGAGGCATGAGGGTTTGCCTGTGGCTGTCTGCTGGATAAGATTGAAAGAGGCTGCGAGGGTTTATTGGGGAGAGGCTGGTAGAGAGGCTGGAAGACAGAGGAGGAGGTGTACAAGGTGTGCTTCCAACAGGCTGAGGAGATTACAAATGGATTGGGTGGATTTGCTTACTGTTGTTGGGGTAGAGGATTGGAGGATTGAGAGGACAAAACTGGAGATTGTGGAACTACAACAGATGTTAAGGGAAGAGGAGGAGACTCATATGTGGGGCATGGCTGCTAGACTATAGTGGCAGGGGCTTGAGGAGGGTGAGCAGCCTACTGGATACTTATCAAGACTGCTCAAAGCCAGGAGAGTGTGACATCGGTGGGATGGGGTCCTGGATGATGATGGGGATATGATACATGGCACACAACAAATCTTAGGGGTGTTGAAGGAGAGATGGCAGGGCTTGTGGAGTGAGGGAGAAGGGGGTGCTGATGAAGTGGAGATTACAGATACACTGGAAGAGTGGGGGCTGCCACGGATAGCCGGACTGGGTGACTTGATCGTACTAGTGCTGAGGGAAGAGATTCAGAGTGTCCTGGCAGCAACTAAACTAGGGATGGCACCTGGGGAGGATGGACTGCCATGGGACTTCTGGAAGAAGATGGTCAATGTTCCTGGAGTTTTGGGTGAGATGGCTGCTCTCTGTGACCATGTCCTTCAGAGTGGTAAGTGGGTGGGGAAGCAGGATCTCGGGCTGGTGGCCTTATTGTACAAAGACAAGGGGAGGAGAGAAGACTGGAAGAACTGGAGGCCGATCATGCTTCTGGACATGGACAGGAAGATGGTGACTAAGGTGATTGTTGCAAGGCTGCAGAGAGTTACCCAACAGGTACTGGGAGAGGAGCAGTGGGGCTTTATTGGGGGCAGACTTATAAGAGATGGGACTGCGTGGGTTCATGGTGTGATTGAAGGGGCCCAGGTCTGTGGCCTGGATGGAAGGTTGGTCTTTCTGGACCAGGAGAAGGCCTATGACCATGTACAGCGGGTGTGGCTGGGCAAGGTATTGGACCGAATTGGAGTTCCCCTGAGGTTCAGTGCCTCTATGTTGAGTCTGCTGGAGAGCAGTTGGGCAGCTCTGATGTGTAATGGTCACCGTGGGAGGGCATTTTCCTTGGGAAGAGGAGTTCCTCAGAGGGATCCTCTGTCCTCTATTCTTTATGCCCTTTCGCTGGAGCCATTGATGGATAGGATTCGCTGGAAGGTGGCAGGGCTCTCTATATATGGTATAGTGTGGAAGGTGGGGGCCTTTGCTGATGATATGGTGGTTGGACTTGGGAATGTAGCAGATGTAGTGGCCCTACAAGAGATAGTGGAATGGTATGAGGCCCACTCAGGGGTGAAGCTCAACTGGCATAAGTGTGAGACAATGGTGCTAGGGAATGGGCTAGTGACATCATTGGAACAATTGTCCCTACTGGTGAGATGGTACAGTATTTGGGCATCTTCCTCTCCGTATACGGTTCTGTCTTGCCATGAGGGTGGTGGGATAGTAGGGTGAACATTTGGGAGGAGGCCCTTTGAGGATGGGGAGGTCACCATATCTCTCTAGCAGGGTGAGTGTCAATTCTGAATTTTTACTGGTTCCCCAAGCTGTGATATGTGGTGTATCACCTCAACTTCCCAGCATGGGTAGTGAAGAAGCTGATGAAGATGGCTAGGGATTGGATTTGGGCAGGGAGGAGGTCCCAGGTCAGTTGGGATACTCTTGTGAGGCCGGTAGTCAGGGGAGGTCTTGGGCTGGTGGACTTTTCTAAGAGACTGCACTGTTTGCGAGCCTGGTGGTTGAAAAGAGCTGTGGAATTGCAGGGTGGAAGTTGGGTACCTCTGATGCAGAAGGTATGGGAGATGCGAACATCTCTTCGGGGGTCCTCCGGTGATCTGCTCTCTTTGGTGGGGCTTAATGGAATTCGGTGGCTGCGGTTTAAGGGCTTTTGGTGAGGCGTAGCTGATGGAGTACACTGAATTGGCCTGCACTGGCAGAGCAATGAGGGGGAGGCAGTATGGGGGCCAAATATGTGGCATTGAGATAGATTGCTCCTGGGGGGTGCACCACTTGCTATGTTCGATATTGGGGAGAGAGTAGAGTGCCAGCAGGGGCTTGGCCAGGATCTTTGGCCAAGTGGCTGGCAGGTGACAGGGATTGGCAAGGAGTGGGACTGGGCCAGTATCTGGTCTTGGAGCGCAGAGGTACAGAGGTGGCTTCCCCCCAAGTTCTGGGTGGTATGGTGGAGAATGTTGTGGAGAAATGTCATGTTGAATTTCTATATGGGGTATCTGGTGGATGGTGGACAATTTGACTGTGAGGAGTGTTATGATGTTGGGAGAGCTGGGGGTCATGTACAGATACCAGAATATTGGCTAGGAGAGTGCGAGGTTTTGGGGGACTTTTGGGCTGAGATAGGGGATCGACTGGATATGAGGCGCAGGCTGGTGGGGGAGGGAGATCGATGGGAGGACTTGAGATCTCAGCTCATGGGTGGGGTGAGTAATAGTTGGCTCACTATAGGATGGGTATTAGCGATATGGGTAGGACTGGTGGGCCATTGGCTTTTTGTATTTGAGGAGGGCCAGTGGCTGGGGCTGGGGGAGAAGGTGTTATGATGGAAAGGGATATTGGGGGATCTGCTGACTGGATGGTGGGTGGGTTGGGGTCCTCAGGGGGCCAACATCGTGGTTTGGTGGTGAGGATCTGTGAGCAGAGTGGGGGGAGAGTGGCGATAGTGTTAGACAAGGTGGTCTTTCATCAGGGAGGGGTAG
>RBNI01005120.1:0-13006 GCA_003990745.1 Jimgerdemannia flammicorona | reverse complement strand
GGGTTGAAGCTAAAGAGCATCAAAGGGGGACGTTAGCTCGTATTGCATGGAAAGGACATGGCATGACATTTGCGCACACACGCACCTTGAAGGGATAATGGCAGGAAGGGGGGCAAGGGGAAAGCGAAAGAGAAAGCGAACTATTTGGATACAAGAGGGAAAGCTGTACTATTCCGAACGGCAAGGCGTGACTGCTCTCACGTGCGATTATCATGGATTGAACGCCAATCGCCATCACGCGATGTGCTTAACGGTGGTGATTGGTCCTCGCTTTGACATGCCATAATATTTATCAGTCGCTTGGGGGCAAGCACATTCCCTAAACGGATTCGCAATCTGGTGGCTGTCATTTTCGCTCTGCCGAATCCAAAAATACAGGCCACGAACAACTTTATACATTGCATTGAACATTGAACATAGGCGAAGTTTATTAAAAAAGTACCTTATGGCCTACTAGATTGGTACCCTTTCCCGAATATAGAAATCGATTCGGAGAATCCTTGGCACACTTATGTTACTATCTACCCTTCAGTTATTTGTGCTACTGAAAAACTGCACTGACATAATACATTTTGCTTTCCTCAATAAAATTTTCCCATACCTCTCAATCTGAGTACTTGTTGATGAGGTACTTGTTATACCCAAAAGCACATCTTGGCTTTATGTCTGTATGGTAGTTCTGTTATGGCAGAGAATAAAATGTATATTTCTAATGATGGCATTAATATTAATAATATTAAAGTTATCAGTACAAGTAGTAATCAGACACCCAGATTCAGGATCATGATCCTCCAAGATATCAAACCATTGAAGATAAGCAAGATAATATTTCTTACTAAGATTTGAGAGTAAATAAATAAAGTAATTGATCAATAAGAAATTTATAAATATTATATAATTTTTTGTTTTCTTTTTTAATATATTTTTAAACATTAATTATAACTTAATTATATTATAAATAATTAGAGAAATAAAAGTTATATTATATAATTAATTTAATAGATTGTTTAATAACTTTATAATAATAGTTTAAATAAATAATAATAAGACTTTTAAAGATAATAATCTGATATTATAATATAAAATTATAATAAAGTAGTAGTATCAATATATAAGTAAAAAATAAATAAATATTAAGTTAAATAAATATTAATTAGATAATTATTAAGATTTTATATTTTTTAAATATTTTTTTATTTTTATTAAAGTTAGAATTTATATTTACTAAAGCCTTAATATAATTATTAAAATAAGATAATAGTATAATTATAGAGTTTATTAAGCTATATAATTTGAATTTTATTTAAGATTTTTAATATTAAAAGATAAGAGATAAAATCTTAAATAAAGTTTAAATTTAAGAGTTTTTTTTTTTACTATTTAATTATTTAATTTTCTCTTTAAGATATTGAAGTATTATATATCTTAAAATATAATATATAAAATATATATATATATATATTGATTTAATTTTCTATATTTTTATTATTTTTAATATAATAGTATTTAAATATTTTAGTATTTAAATTATCAAAAGTTTTAATTTCTTTATTAACTTAATAATATAATTAATTTTATAATATTTAATAAATTTAAACTTATTAAAATATAGAGAAAAAGACACTTTTTATTTAGTTAGTTTTTAATATTATTATATATATTAAATAATTTAATTAATTTATATATATATTAGAAATTAGATTTAGATACTATAATTAAATATCTATTTCTTAATTCTTATTTTTAATTTAGATTAATTATTATAACTTTCTTTTAAATAAATAATTTTATCTCTAAGATATCCTATTTAAACTTCTAAGCTTCTATAAACTATATATTCTTATACTATATAATCTACTAATAAAGTCTCCTTATCTATATAAAATCTTCTAATACTACTTTACAAAAATAAACTAAAACTGGCTTATTATTCTTAAATAACTTATAAACTTATTTGATAATAGTAATCTGAGTATAAGATATTCAGTATTTAATAATCTATTTTTCTTTAATTATATCTAGATTCTGATTGAGTAGCTAACTCAATTTAAAGTACTCTTAGAACTCAGTATAGTACATATTAATAAACTTTAAAGAATAAATTTTATAATAAGTAGATCTAGATAATATTCTAAATACTGTTAAAGAATTCCTCTATAGCTGAGAGCTCAGTAGAATACTACTAACTTTTTATAGATCTCTAGATAATACTAGTGACTTTAAGAGCTATAGCTATACTTTACTTATTAATTATAGTACTTCTTGAGTTAGTTTTTATAAATAGTAGTGAGAATAATTATATCTGAGAGTTTTTATAATCAAAAAATAGTTTCTTTTATATCTTGTCTAAGATAAGGTTCTTTTTATTTAGACTTTAGTTTTTATAACTATAAAACTTCTACTATATTCTAATATATTAAGATCTTATCTCTTATCTTAATAATCTCCAAGAACTTATAAACTTTTTTTATATTATTCTGTTATAATATCTGTACCTTAATTATATAATTCTTAGTTTTCTTTTTTATTTGGTATAATCTTTATATCTTAATATCTATATATTTCTATACTATATCTCTATTAAATAATAGAGCTCTTTTAGAACTTTTTTATTTAAATAGTAATTCTTAAATAGTAAAATAGATACTTTGTAATTATATATTCTGAAGAGCAAATAATACTATTAGTAGATAGTAATCTCAATTTTTCATAATTATTACAAATTTTAATAATAATATTTTTGAGTCTTATTGGTCTTTTCTACTTATCTATTTTTTTTTTTAGAAATGATAAACTGTGATTCAAATATATCGAATCTTATACTTCTTATAGAGAACTTTAAAGAGCTAGTTCATAAATTCTATTCTTTTATCTATAGTTACTTGCTTTAGAGTCTTAAATTAGTATAATAATTTTATAGTTATATTTTAGTCTTAGTACTTTTTCACATCTTTTTGCTAGTCTTTTTTTGTCTTTTCTTATATATTTTACTATGTTCTAGTATCTTCTGAATACTTAGAAATCTTTTCTTAGTACCAAGACACTATTAGAACATTCTTGTCTTTTCTCTTTTTTATAATTATTTAGACTTTGCTATTTATTATCAGTCTATCAATATAAATACATAACTCTCTCCCACTACTCAATCTCTTTAGGGGACTCCCTCCTCATATCTTCATACTTGAACACCACCTTACCACTCACTACTCTAACCCTTCTCTCACTCTGTCTATAAATTTTCTTCACCAAATGATATCTCTAATTATCCTGCAGACCCCATTCCAGCTACTAGCCTATTAAGATATCCTCTATCGACTCTTCTCACCATGACAGCCTCTCTCTCAACTCCAAGTATCTTTCTTTCTTAAAGACAAATAACCAGTGTCCTGCTAGCTCCACCTATATAGCCAATACCTAGTTCATAGTAAGCCACTCCTTTTCAATCCCTCTCATCAATCTATCTCTCAGATCCTCCCATCTACCCTACTCTCCATCCTCCCTTCTTACAACACCCAGTCAATTTCTAACTATTAACTAAAAGTCCCTAAGCACTTTATACTCTCCTATCCAATATTTTGATGTCTGCACAAATTCCCCTTCCTGCCCTACATTATGACACTCCTCATAGTCAAAGTTATCTCTCTCTATCAGGTGGTCCAAGTGAAAGTTGAGTATGATATTTCTCTACAGTATGTATCATTAAACCACCCAGTACTTAGATGATAGTCATTACTAAATTTCTGCACTCTAGGCCCAGACTCTATTCCAGTTCTACTCCTCTCCAATACTTACTATCTGCCAACTACTAGATCAAGTATCTTGTCCCAACCCCCTCTGGCACTTGACCCATTATCAATATTGAAGTCAATTAGGGAGATATCCCCCAACAGCACTCTATCCTACCTCTATATCACCAGGTCCCAAGGTATCTCTCCAATTGTCTCCTACTAGTAGATCTCAATACAGTGTACCCCATTAACTACTCTCTATCAGAAACTCTTATATTACATACATTCACTGTTCTGAAGCCCTACTAAGGATAGAAGATCTCCTGTAGAGCCTCTTGGTAAAAACCTCATCTTCTAGACCTTCTTCATCAGAGAGACCCAACTATTACCTCTCAGTTCCACTACTCTCTTCAGTTACCATACTTGCAGACAAAGCAGTCTCTTCAGGAAGTTGACCAGCTTTAGGCCTCCTCTAGCTACTGATAATGATAAGATTTCCCAACTAATCTAACTCCTTCTTCTCACCCAGATCCAATCTTTGGTCTGTCTCAATAGCCTCTTTACTACCCAGGCAGGAAAGTCTAGATAATATGCCAAATATCACAGCTTTGACATCTAGTAGACATTCAAAATTGAGATACACCCTGCCAACAACAAGTGATAGCTACCATAACTCTGCAGGGTCTCCCTCTAGATAGCCACTCACTGCTCTTACCAAAGACAGAGTAGGACTGATCCATATACTGAAAGATAGATATCTAAGTACTTCACAGTCTCTCCAGCAGAGACAATTGTTCCAATGATATCCCCTCCTATTAGACCATTGCCTAATACCATTATCTCACATTTATATCAGTTGAGTTTAGCCCCAGAGTATACTTTGTATTACTTCACTATTTTCTGAAGTTTCTCAACATCAGTAACTGAGCTCAGGCCAACTATCATATTATCTGCAAAGGCTCCAACTTTCCATACAATTCTAAATATAGAGAGCCCTACCACCTTCTGTTGAATTCTGTTCATCAAGAGCTCTAAGAATAAAGCATACAAAATAGAAGACAGCAGGTCTCTCTGGAGAGCACCTCTACCTAGAGGAAATGTTACCTCATGATATCCATTATACATAAGTACTGCTCTACTCTCTTCTAGTAGATTAATCATTGCTACTCAGAATAGCTGAGACACCAATCTTGTCCAGTATCTTCACCAACCAGATCTGCTGAATATGATCATATGTCTTCTCCTAATCTAAGAAGACCAATCTTCCATTCAGTCTACAGGTCTATGCCCCTTCAATAATGACATATACTCAAGCCATGCTATCTCTAATAAGCTAGCCCTCTACAAAACCTATCTGCTCCTCTCTCAAGACTTACTGAGTCATCTTCTGCAATCTTGTCACCACTACCTTGGTAACTAACTTTCTATCCATATCTAGGAGCATGATAGGCCATCAGTTCTTCCAGTTCTCCCTCCTGCCTTTGTCCTTATAAAGCAATACCACCAGCTCCAAATCTTGCTCACCCACCTACCTCTCTGACTATAATATTAAGTTATACATTACTATCATCTCTTCCAGTATACCAGAGACTCCCAGCATCTTCTTCCAAAGTCCCAGGATAGACTGTTCTCTTCTGGCACTGTGCTCAGCATAGTTATAGCAAGAATCTGGCAAATCTCCTCCTCCTGTACTGGCCTCACCAAGCTGCCCAACCCTTCTACCTATAGTGAGTATCAATTTTCCAAAGTACATTCAATGGTAGCAGCATCAGCCCCACCCTCCTTCTTACTCCACAAACCACTCTACCTCTTTTTTAATAAGTCTAGAATATTCTGTAGACCATGCACCAGCAGCCTATCTATATTCAGAACCCTCTCTTATCTCTACCTTACTTGTCTCATCTAAAGGATTCTTGATAAATATTTAGAGAACCTCTCTCTCTCCTCTAGTCTCTGCCAGCATAGTCATACAGTCAAGCTCTGTACCTACAGCTTCTTCTCCTCTCTCAATACCTATTATAACTTAGAAACCTCTAGCTTTGCCTACATCAATCTCTAGTTCTCTACTCTCTCTAGGGCCAAGAGACCTATCCAGTCTTCTAAAAGCCTGGTCAGTCTAGCAGAAGTCCAAGATACCCTCTTTCTCCTCTACCTACCAGCCACCTTACCAGTCTCTCTCCAATAAACTCTCACAGTCTTTTTCAACCTTCTCTATCAGATATCAACCAGAGCACTCTCTCATACCCAACCCTTTACTCTCTGCCTAATGTCCTCAGCCCACTTATCCTACAATGTCTTCTCAGTCAATAAAGAAGAATTAAGGTGCCAATATCCAGACCTATCTCCACTTTCCCCAAAATAACCCTGTTCTAACAGCTCTCAATGATCAGACTACAGATACTACTCCACCTCTAATAACTTCCAAACATCCATATCCCAGTAGTTCATTATCAATATCTAATCAATTCTCATCTCCAGGCCATTTGTCCAGTATATGTATACTTACCTATCTCTCCAGTATCCCCTTCTAGTATCCACTAGTGAGCCCAGTTTTTTCATATCCTTCCATATCTTCAGGCTCCTGCTCCTATCCTCAGCCCCCTGTCCTCTATTAGTTCTATCCACCAGCACCTCCTAGACTATATTAAAGTCCCTTCCAAGAATGTCCACTCCAGCTTCTGCAAGAACTCCACTCTCTCAGAGTCCCTCTACCCATTCTACTTGCTCACCACACATAGCAGGGCAGTAACAGGAACTCACTATAACTGGTTTCCAACTCAGTCAACTCCACTCTTTTCAAATCAGCTGGTCTTTCTAGCTCCTTATATTCTGTATCTCCTCTTTACCTTGCCAAACCAGAATTCCAATCTTGCCCTTTCAGACTATCTCATTTCTCCATTCCTTCATTCAATCTAGTCTATTCAAGTTATTCTTATATCTGATATCCTGTAAAAGAAAGAGATCAGCCTCCAATCTCTTCAGCCAAAAAAAAATGGTTCATTATTATACTGATCCCTGAAGCCCATTTATATTCAAAGAAAAAATATTAGTTGTACTGTTTATAGGAAATAATATTAAAAGATATATATACTCTCTATAGCTCTACATTTATCTTCTCCTGTATTAAGTCCAAATTGTACTCAATAGCCACCTCCTTCTCTTCAGCCCTCTTAGCCTCCAATCTTACCAGTAGTACCACTAGCTCTCCATTTTCCTTCTTCTCAAAGTCCTTATGATAATCTAAGCAAGCCTCCTGCCAGAGCTGCAATCCATATCTCTCTGCCCACCAGAGGGTCTTAGTAATAACTACCAACTCTGTCTCTCTTATCTTGTCAATCTCATATCCTTCTTCTTCTAAGAAAACTACAAGTACCTCTACCTTCAGAGCCTCTATCACTCTATCACTATACAGGATTTGTATCCATTGATCATCACTAAGTATCCTTAGGTCTACTTCACCCAACTCCTCAGCTACTAAGTTATTCATTATATTATATGTATATCTACTGTAGATTTCCCACCTTCCTTCTTTCTGAAGTTAAAGGTCTCTCCTCTCCCAGTATTAAAGTATCAGCCCTTGTACTCACAGTCTCATCTCACTCTTCCTCAGAGACATTCACTAGTTTATCCTCACCAGCTACTACTTTTTTTTTTTTTTTTTAATAGACTCAATGTTCTATGGATTTTTATTGAAAGAGAACCTAGACTATATAGGCCAAAACCCTCCCCTACCACCCATCAAGCACTACCCCCCTATTAACCTAGGCTAGTTATTATCTATACCAGGTACAGCAGGGCCTATATTGGCCTATATCTTGTTCTGTACACTATGCTCTCCCTACTACCAGAGAAAACTCAGCTATATGCCAATGACCAAAAGTATACACCTGAGACCCCAACATATATATAAGACCACACCCAAGCTAAATAGAATAGTTCCTGCCACCCCAAAGAGAATGATAGATAAAGAAAAACCCTCATCAAAGTACATTATGGTGAATAGGACCTGGTTCTCTCAGTTGAGGTGAGTAAAGAACTTACATGTGAGGTAGGAAGAGATTCCCAATACTCCACTACTTAAGTCTGTGAGCCTCAATCACATTGTCATATCAGCTCCTAGTTCCAGTTGAGTGCAGCTAAGATATCTAAAATAGATAGCCTCAGGCCCCTCAATCTCCCCCAATAACTGGGGCCTTATCTGCTAAATTGCCAAAAGAAGCCAAGAGTGATATCTACTATCTAACTGCTCTATACTAATCAAAAGGCCCCACCAAAGCAGCACCTGTCCCAGCCCTGATAACTGCCCCCAGTCTGGCACCCTACTGGTTTACCATAAACATCCTTTCTTCTATCTGTGACAGTCATCTCTCCTCCCATCCTAACAACACCCAAAAAGCAGTCACCTATGCCAGAACTGCACTCACCAGGAAGCTTGCCAAAGCCAGAGGGCCCTACCACAGATACTGAGGACCTGCAGGTAACCTACACTGAGCACTTGATGCCCAAGGTCAGCTGACTCCCTACATAACCCATGATATACTGAGACAGTACCTTATTGGTGATGGCAAAAGGAAGAAGGTGCTGCACCAAAACAGATATACTCCAGACATAGCCAAAGGTACTAAAAACTACAAAAAAGTAGAGAAGACACCAATCTAATACTGATAAAGGGGTAACTCATCACCATTGCCTTCTCTCCACTACCCTGCAGTAGATATAGCAAATCAACCCAAGGTAGAGGGGGTAATAATTATGGAAAGTGGACTCAGAAGGTTGCCTACCAAATCATTGTAATCGGTAAAATAGTGGAGAAAGGGGTCATCACTAGCTACTACTATCTGTCCTCCTTTCACTATCTCAGGAACTCCAAAATGAACTTACTGAACTCCTCATATAGGTATATCCTCTACTATCTAGCCTCTTGAGGCTGGACCCCTTCTAATAAGGTGAGAAGTATTCTCCTAAACTTCAAAAGTATCATCTATATATAGGTCTTTACTCAGTACCTTCTCTATCTCCTTCAGACTCTCTCTCATAGTCCCTCTACTTTCACTAGCCCAGACACTCACTTTGGCTCCCCCAGTGCCCTCTATGTCACTAGCATTCCTCTTCACCTTCTCCTTCAGACTCACCAGCAACTCTCTCTATCTCTTATACCTTTAGGACCTCTCCCACAGCCCCTTATCAGTGTGAATGTACTTCCCATCCACTACTTCCAAATACATCAACTCTATATATGTCTTTCAAGCCTTCACCCTCTACTCTACTATATAACTCAGCTCCTCCAGCACCTCTAACAAGTCCTCCTCCTTCTTCTCATTCTCCTTCACTCTCATTATCTTACATATAAAGGCTCTCTATACTATTACTAATGGTCAATTATAAGTCTTCTTAGTAGCCTCTCTTTTAGCCAAATAAATCTGAATATCTATATCTCTAGTTCTGAATGAGGTCCTCTCTCAGACCTGAAACTCAACATTGATCACCTCTCTATATTCAGCTATAACCTCCTCAACTCTCCTCCTTATCTCCACCATAATCACTGTAGATACTTCTTTTATCAGAAGTTGCACCACCCTGGGGTCCCACCTCAAGTAATATGTTATTGGAACACATACCTTTCCAACAGTTAGCCCAGCCTTCAGCATATCCTCTAATGACTCAGTCTTCTCAAAGCTCACCTCTACCCCTTTCAAACCCCTCAGAAACTTTATAGACACTATACTATCCATCTGTTAGCAATCAGCCCTAAGACTATTTTCACTATCACCATCAAGCCCTAGAAGTACAGAGTAACTGTAAACTCTGAGATTAACTTTTTGAATAACAGGACCACTATCAGGCCCATCACACCATCTACCAGATCTCTCAAGCACCTAGATCCCAACTTCTCAGCCTCATTATCAGTAGTTATATCTGGATTTTTTTCCAGATTGCCAGTCACCACTCCATTAGCAGTCATATCCCCAGTCTTAGCTACTATACTACTAGCTCTATCACTCAACACTCTCAAAGGAGACTCTTCTTGCCCCCTAGCAGTAGCCTTTTCCTTACCACCCTACAGCCATCCATCCAGTCTAGCCACTATATCCCCCTGCTTGATCTTCTCAGCAAAGCTCATCTGCTTCCTCCCTGACTATACTATGCCTCCTCCTCTACTACTACCAACCTCTCTTCCTCCTGATAAAGCACTCAGCATCCCCAACTCTGCTCTCTGACTCCTCTCTACATACTGTCAACTAAATATACTGGGGCCACCCTACCTAGTATACTTTATAGAACTCTAATTTGAGAATATATTCTTAAGATGATTCTTTCAAGAATAGTGTAAAAGTTATTGATATGTATTTGTATAATATGAGATATATTAAGAAGAGTGAATATATATATATTTTTATCTTTTCTCAGTATCAAGTCTCTTATCTTAGCTAGTTATAGAACCTTTTGAAATATTGTAGAATTTTATTAGTTATCTTTGCTAAGAACTTATTTTTTGGCTTTTCTCTTCTTTTCTGAGATTCTTCTAGATCTTTCTTTCAGATTCTGTATAAATATCCTTATTCTTTGCTTGAATAAAGCTCAGAATATTTTCTCTCAAAATTCCTTCAAGAATACTAGAATCTATAAGTATCTCTTTAAGCTACTTTAGGTCTACCAGAATTACTAGTCTTAATTTTTTTCTCTTAAAAGAAACTAAAACTATTACAATTAGTAACTGATTTCTCTATGAAAGAAATTAGAAATTGACTATATATTGATATTTTTAAGAGATCTTACTTCTATTTATTTTGTAAAGAGATCTATAATAATAATTATATATTAATTACTAGTTAATATTATAGGTAGAGAACTAATTATATCTATTATAATATGGACAAAGGATACTGGTTCTATGTTTACTAATTCTGAGGTCTGATTTTATTAATCTTATTTTTATTTCTGATATTTATTACCAATTTTGATAAAATATCCAACATCTTTCTCTATTTCTAGTTATTATATTATCCTCTTTACTCTATTATAAGTATAGATGACTAAGTTCATATATTGACTTTATTGCTTATTTTTATATATATTTAGATATATATAACTAGTAGTTTTTCTTTCTTAAGTATTTCTCTATTGATCTCAAATCATTTTCAGATTCTATTGATAATTATTTTTATAAGTATTGGAGTATCTTTTGCTATTTCAGATAGATAATTATTCTATAGTAATATTTCTTATTTATATTTTTTTTACTAAATATAGGTTTTTTAGAGTATTTATAAGAGAGTATCAGTATTTATATTAGTTTTTTCTAAGCAATACATAATAATTGAATTATAAGTCTATAACTTTATAATCTATCTGATAAAGATTTTTTTTAGATTTACTTATATTGTAACTTATATAGTTATGAATATAGAGTAGAGAGAAGAGAAGCAAATATTGTTTATTGATTACTCATATTTTTATATATTAAGTAATATAATATAATTATAAAGAATTATATATCTAAACTACATTATCAAGATATATAATAATGAGAATTTCAATACTTCTGCTTAATGAGATAATATGTAAGAAAGAATGTAATATAAGTAGAAATATAATATAACTAAGCAATAACTATAAAATAACAATAAATATACTAAAAGAATACTATCTATTTATACTTAAAGTATAAGAAACTATAGTAAAAATAAAGAATATAGTGTGACAGTCAATCTGAAGTAGTAATCTGAATCAGGGGGAATTAGACATTTGATCGCGGTACCTGAATCCGATTCCCTATATAGTTTAGCCTTATAAATAGCAGTCATATTCTGCAAAGTGCAGAAACTTTAACATTTGCAAAGATTTAGGAGATGTTAGAATCTTCGCAATTAGCGGAATCCTAGCAGATGTTGAAAGATCTGATACTTGCAGAATGACTCACTACTTAGCTACCTTATAGTTAGCAAAACTTGTATAAATAACCCAGTATCTTCGAGTGAATAAACCTCAGATCGAAATAGTTCAAAGCAAAGAGAAAGCAAAGGAACTAGTAAGCCTGTAGGCAGATACACTTCAAACTCACCCACCCCTGCATACCGAGGACTCTGCGGAGTCAAAGAAGATCAAGAATTCAAGATACAGAAATCCGACATACTTACAAGGTTAAGCGTCTGCTACGTTACAACTTGGTGCCCATTGGCTGGTGATTCAAGACAAATCCCTCACTTTCAAGCTAAACAACGAACAACCACTACCACAAGAACTCACACAACACAATCAGACAAAATGGACATAAGACCACCTGTATTCCATGGATATACTTCGGACGAATCAATCGTCACCTTCATAGATGATTTCGAGCAGTATGCTGCTGTTAGAACCTTAACTGCAGGACAGCAAGTAGCCCTCATGCCCTACAGCCTACGAGGATCTGCAAGAGCAGCATTCACAGCTGCAACTTATGCAGGAAATGATGCCGATGCTATACTGATAGCACAGAAGACCTGGCTCCGGAATACCTATTACACAGACGAGATCAAGCAAGCCCTGAAGGACCAGCTCAATACAACATGTCAAGGAATGAGCGAGGATCCAAACACATTCTTCACAAGAATCCGATATCAGATAATCCTCGCGGATTATGCTGATGCCATCCGAGACCAAGTAGCTGAAGCAACCTTTATGAAAGGAGTTCACCCAGAGATAGCCTTGGCCATCCGCTCATCACCAGTAGTCCTGGATCTGGCACAAAAGGTTACCTATGCTCAGCAATATTGGATAGCCAGACATCCACAAGACCACACAATGGAAAGAGTTACTGGCATTAGAATTGAAGCACCCAAGCCAACTAGTGTGATCCCTACCACTATGATCAATCGAAACACACCTCAGCCAAGAGCTACAGAACAACAGAGAAACAGCAATCCTATGGAAGAACTTGCTAAGCAGTTCGCCGAAATGACTGCTCACCTAGGAGATGTGGTAAAGGAAATCAGAGGAAGAGATCGCCACCCAATTCAGAAGTTTGCCACCACCTCAGACAAGAAGAAAGGTACCTGCTACAGCTGCGGAGAAGAAGGCCACTACTCATATGAATGTATGAGTGAAACCAAGCGCAAGGCCCAGTCAAGCAATGCTACCACTAGAAATAAGGAGCAAGCCAACATCATCACCTTCGAGGAGATTGGAGATTCAGATGAGGAATGGGAGGCCTATCCTGCTCAGACCACTAAGAAGGATGTTCGCAAGGAACCCTACAAGAGACCGCCAGGAAGACCCAAGAAGAACCCAGTGGAAAA
>RBNI01005119.1:0-13007 GCA_003990745.1 Jimgerdemannia flammicorona | reverse complement strand
TTTTCAAACTTTGAAATATGATTCCTCGATGGAAACATGCCCTATATAAGGTGAATCCAACAAGCTAAAATTCATTAAATTTGAACCTATTTTGGTTGAGTAGTTGAATTTTAAAATTTTTCAAATCGAATTTGGATTCATTCCGAGCACTATCTGGGTGTAATTATCTATCTGACTGGCAGATATCTAATTTCACAGCCATTTGGTCTGCCTTCCTTCATTCAGCCCATGACCTTATTATGCTCTCTTTTTTTTTTTTTTTTTTTTTTTTTTTTTTTGAGTTGTTGCACTCTCCTCTTTTCGCAACGATTGGTTTGTTGCCTTGTTCGTTATTCACCTCCCGTCAAGAAAATCATATGCGCATAGAAACCAAAACCTTTAGTCCAATTTCGGCAGCGGATTGTCAATCTTCCAAAACGGCTAGGACCAACGGTATCAGAGGCTTTCATTTCCTGAATCACTCGTGCATTTTCCACATACAGATAAAGCAAACTTAAAAAAGGCAAAGTCGCGTAAATCTCTTCAAATATAGCAATTCGATGACAGCGTGTGAGGCGATTATTGGAACTTCATATTCCACAAAAATTTATCCGGAAGGAGCAGCATCATGTATGGCGCAGGTACTCACTGGTACTCAAAAGATTTTGTGATAAGGGTTATGCGTTGGTTTTGGTATTGCTCCGTGTATGGCACTGTGTTCGATGGTGCTAGATTGCTACAACATGAGCTGTGATTACAGCGCTGAATTATTATTTTTATTTTCAATCGGTACAAAACCCTTTATGATTTAATGAGCCCAACGAAACACCGCCGGAAGCGGACAACCCGATTGGACAGGAGATCCAAAAGGTATGGTAGACTCTGGTGACCGTGTATGTCACTTGGAAAAGATCTTTGCTCCACCGTGTCAGGTTGTACGAAGAATAAGGTTGGAATGTTCGACAATGAAAATCAATTCACTTGCATGTTTCATGCAAAACCTCCTCCAAAAAAAAAAAAACAAAAAATAAAAAATGGAGAGATAATAAAATCAATAAATATAAAAGAATGTAAATAATTTCAGAAGAAGAGTGAGCTTGCAAAAAATAACGAATGCATTCATTCGACCAAATCAAGACTCCGATGTAACATTACAGAAACGGGTTTCAGGTTTGGGCAACAACCCACTCATTGACTTTCTGTTCACTGGTTTTTTGTTCAACAAACTTCTGTATATCGGCATTCCGCTCTTCGCCAAATCCTTGTCTGTAGGGTCTTGGAATTTCCAGGTTACATTGGCTTTACCGTCGATCATCTCGCCAGAGATAGTCGCAAATTGGCAAATCCCTTGATGATACACTCTAACAATCGTTGTTATGGTGGCCATTTCTGTTAGTTACGCGATTTTTTTGGAGGGCGCAGCGACGCTAAGGCGGTATTAAACACTCACCTCTCCAGTTCGTTTACATAATTCTGAAACAGGCAAAGAATAGCAGGATCCAATAGTTCGTTACGCAACCTGCACATGGACACGGGAACACATCTTTGGTCCACCCGCATGCTTCCTCTTAAAATTATGGTACCCTTTCGGTTCGGTGGTGTATTGAGGAAGTCCCGGTCTTTTGTGATTATCGTGCGCTCGCAGTTCGGAGCGGATGCAGTGGCGATGAGTACTTCATCACTAGCTCCTCTTAACCCTGTGAATGGCCGGACGTAGTACAATAAAATATCAGCAGAGATCCATTGTATCACCTCCAATCTCGTAAAATATAGTACGTAACTTACCCTGCATCTCCACGTCGTCGGTGAAGCCCGGTACGAAATATTGCTGAAGGCGGTCGAACTCCTTTGACCTCGCCACCCCGAGGAGGCACTCATCCAATAAGCACTTGAACGGGCTTATAAACAATAACTTTAGAGTTCTCATGACGGACGCCATCCGAGAGCGCACGCACTCCAGATCCATTCTCTCGCATTTCATGCATGACAACCCGAGATCACAGACCTGTCCACTTCGGATGCACCTATCGCAGGGTGGGGGTATCGGTGAGGTCGTCGATTGGTTCCGTCGGGGACGCTGCGGCTGGACCACGGAAGGCAACCCGCTTTCCAGAACAAAAATAAGTTCGTTGTTGTCGGAAGGATTCGTGTTCCAAACATGGAACATAGAGGAGACCGAGTCGTCACCATGCTGTTGGGCAGCTGCAGGAACCGTTGGGTATGATGCGTTCATGTCAGAAGGAAGGTGGCGATGAACCTCGACCATCTCTGAGGGGGGATCGAGCTCACCGGTCGCTGCAGCGAAGTCCCATACGGATAGGGCCGGAGGATGCATCGGTGACTGTAAAATCGACATAGAATTGTAGGATGATGCAGTAGAAAGCTCCATCGATTGCTGAAGAGAGAGCCAGGTCAAAGAGGTCAATGGCACGGCCATACTGGGCATAGGGGGGATGTTTTGCAAATCTGGAATATAAATGGCGGCATGCGTATCTTGGACATGTTGCATTTCTACATCGTGACCATCGAAAACGCCATACAAGGGAGACAATGTTCCACCATTAGGTGCGTCGCCATGTTCGGTTGTATCAATGATTGAACTGGTTCCTGGTGCGGTCGCCGGTCGTAACGGCAAGCTGATATTGAAATCTTCCATAGTATTTTCGCTGATTGACTCTGGCATTACCGGCATGTGGTTGTGAAGCGCTAGAAAAGGCGACACCAGGGGGGATACTTGCTGTAATGGCATACTGAAATAATTCATGTCTGCAGGTGATGCTACATACGCAGACACAGGCATCGGCGACGGGATATTTTCCGGGTAGAGATCGGCTCCTTGCTGCTCATCGGTAAGGTACTCATCTTGGGTTCCTACGACTTCGGAGAATTTTTCCATTTGCTGGTTGACAATGTTTACTGAGGGGTATGTGGTGATGTAAAGATTGTTGGGACCTTTGATTGTGTTGTCACGAGGAGCAAGGATCCAGCCTTCGTTTTCACAGGTGGGGCACCCTATGAGGATATCAATATCTGGGTGGTCGTGAACCATGGGTGAGATGACCACAACCTCTTCCTCGGCGCCCGGGGTTCCCAGAAAGAGACGAATGTTTTCGAGGCGGCCACGGTATTGGCCTGCACGTTGTAAGGAGCAACCCAAGCCGTCGTGGTTGGTCAGGCGGTCTTGAAGTCTGAGACGGCAGCATGTAGTGTAGGACATGAAATCGGTATCTGCGCCTGTGTCGATCTGGGCGTGACCGTTGACAGCATTTGAGTCACCGCCTCTGAACTGATATATGATGTAAATTCCTCGTCCTTCCACGAGGCTGTTTGTCGGCACCACGAGGTTGTTGGTCGGAACTACGGGATATTGTTCGGGGTCCACGCGGTTGGGGTTCAAGGGGCAGTGCTTGCGGAAATGAGACTTTAACGTGCAGATTGAGCAACCGATGTAACCTGGATTCGTAGGGATGGAGCGGCCTTCGGTGTCGTACTTCATGGAGAAGCTTGGCCGTGTCGAGTACTGTCGTTGTTCGGATGACATCGTCGTGGTTTTTGTTTTTTGTTTTTGTTTTTTTTTTTTTTTTTTTTTTGTGGGGGGGGGGGGGTGGAGTGTGAAGGAGAGTCAATGAAAGCAGAATTGAGCGCGAAGCTATTGGCTTTATGGCAACTTGGGAATTATTAAGTTTGTTGCATTGGGCGGAACTCATCCCATTCCTAATACCACGGTACCTGTTTTGATGGACCCATATCTAATTTGGTCCTCCCTATATTTACATAACCCAAAATGATTTGTTACAAATCAGGACGCGAAGGGCCCAATTTAGAGCCTTTTATGATAGAATCCGGTAACCATCGGCAAGGTGCATTTCCTTTCACGAAAAGACCACATGTGTTTGATAAACGCGTCCTTTTTTAGGGTTGTGCAACCATGCGTTCCTACTCGGCCTGGCTACGTTGAAGGAGCAGCTGCGCACTCGGGCCCGCCACGTAGAGAAACCTGCGTACAGTATGAATGGCTTTGTTTGCATGGTCCTTTGTAGGAGCGCAACGTTAATGAAATAAAGCAGTTTGGATTTCACAGTCATGTAGTCACTCTCCGCCTTCCTACATTCCTACGACCATGACATACACTCTACTGAATGACCTACTGCAATGACCACCGAGATTGTCGACGCCAAGGTGAACGCACTTCACAGTGCTCGGCCTGGGTTGGGTAAGCTTCAGGTACTCGTAAGGCAAAGTTATATAGGCCTATTTTGTCCACGGGTAGCTCGTTCACAAACACCCAGACGATCCGCTAAGAATCATTCAACGAGATTCCCGAGACGAAAACTCCCTTCAAGAAGATTTGTACTACCAATTCCCACTGCTGTTATTCACACTGACGAGATTCGTACTGCCCACGACCAGTATTCGCAGTAGTTGGTGGGCTTCTAGGTTGACTCATGAAGAGGGCTATCATCATTATTATGCGCTTAATCGTTGTCATTGTTCTGCGCTTATCCATCATCCATCGTCCGTTGTCAACGTCATCGCCATTCTGCGCCATTGATGTCCTGTGCTAAGTTGTTGTTCATTGTCATTCTGTACTTAGTCGTCATCATCGTTCTGCCCTTAGCCTTCATTTATTGCTATTTGTGCTTAATTGTCGTTCATCACCATTCTGTACTTGGTCATTGTTCATTGCTGTCCTTCACTTAGTCGTCGTTCATTGCTGTTCTGCACTTAGTCCGTTGTTGTCATCGTCACCATCGCCATTCTGCGCTTGGTCGTCGTTCATCGCTGTTCTGCACTTAGTCCATCGTCGTCATCGCCGTTCTACGCTTGGTCGACGTTTATCACTGTTCTGTACTTGGTCGTCGTTCATCGCTGTTCTGCACTTAGTCCGTCGTCGTCGTCGTCGTCATCGTCGTCACCGCCGTTCTGCGCTCGGTCGTTGTTTATCGCTGTTCTGTACTTAGTCGTCATTTACCGCTGTTCTGCACTAAGTCCGTCGTCGTTGTTGTCGTCGTCGTCGTCATCGTCATCGTCGTTCTGCGTTTCGTCATCGTTCATATCTGTTCTGCGCTTGTCGTCGTTCATCGCTGTTCTGTAATTAATCCGTCGTCGTTATCGCCATTTTGCGCTAGGTCGTCGTTCATCACTGTTCTGTACTTAGTCTATCATCACCATCTTCGCCGTTCCGTGCTTGGTTGTCGTTCATCGCCGTCCTGTGCTTAGTCATCGTTCTGGACTCAGTCGTCGTTCATCGCCATTCTGTGCTTAGCCGCCGTTCATCGTTCTGAGTTTAATCATCCGTTGTTCATCGCCCATCGTCCGACGTCCGTCGTCATCAGTCGTCCGTCATCCATCTTCCGACTAATTTACAAGTGAATTGGCTTTGGTTAGAGTCTTATTCCATTTATTTTTTATCTGTAATATTTATTATAGTATTGTATAATAAAAAGGGGTTTGAGTGTACATTTATGGGTGAGCTCATCTACGACATCTGCATTGTCGTCTGGGGATGCATCCCAAATGTCCCAAAAATTTTCATGATGGAATTCCGAGATTGCATTCATAATGGACGTAAGGTGCTGGGTTGCTTCTTTCGAGAGGACTGTTGTATGTCGGGAAGCTCGGGGCCAATATTGTGTAGCTGTTTCGTGACCAGAACATACTTTGTCGCACTGCGCAGTTGATGCTCGATCTCCGCCTTTTCTCTATCACCCTGGCGCTCGGCTCGATTCTCTTTATTTTGCTCACGTTGAGGGTTGTTCTTATAGATTATGTAGCAATTGGCCGCCAAGTTAGGCCGCAGCTCCAGAAATCATTGAGGGATCTGAAGCGTATTTGAGTAAAGTTGGTAGCTCGCGTCCAGACCATTCTGCCTCTCCATCAGCGCTCTTGTTAGCTTGGGGGGCCTGGCAGTGAAACTCTGTTTTTGGTAACGCGAGACACATGTTATTTCTGAAATGTTGAAAAAAAGGCGTAGATTGTTGGGTTGGAATATTTGTGGATGCCGCAATTTATGTTAGAACATCAAACTGCTTGTAATTATGTAATATGTAATAATTAATATGTGACTCTGTAATTTCCATTGAGCGATCGTACAAGAGTATATGTGCCCGGTGACCCACTGATTGCGAGCATGGCGTAGGTCACTCAATGGGTGTACTGTGTCACTTTGTTTGATCAGAAGACCCTTTTGTTTTTATTAATAAATGAATGAAGGTGTGACCTCGGAATAAAACTCCGTTTTCGGAACCCCGTCCAACGAACTGCGTTGACGTGGAAAGAAACCTCCCAAGAGTATGTATATGGAAAGGCATGGGTGGGACATACATATCATGACATCTTCACATGCACGGCATTGATTTATGTCACGCGGTTTATGTATATACAGAAAGAGGCGGAGATCATACATATATTCACACTCACAGAATTGTTATTATTGTCTGCTTTATGTCACGCGAGGCAATTTGACCTCGAATGAGTGTAGAGCTCCTAGCGACATGTGACGTGATCTCCTGGAACCTGGATACTTTTTTTATGAAAGCACCCTATGAGCTTCACGTGACTACAAACCTTGACTTTTTGTCCTTACCTAATGCTTTCTTTTTTGTAAAGTTCGGTGCCACAATATGTGGCCTTGTTTGGCTTGTTTGTGCGAATCGAGTGGCGCATAAACCAGACACGCGTCACGAACCAGGGGCCTGATTTGCCCTAGTCCGATGGTCACGATAGTGGCGGCTGCAGATAGTTCATTACTTAAACAGTATTTCCGTTCTTTTTTTTTTTTTTTTTTTTTTTTTGAGTTGTTGCATTCTCCCCTTTTCGCAACGATTGGCTTGTTGCCCTTGTTCATTGGTCACAACCTTCCATCAAGAAAATCATATGTACATAGAAACCAAAACTTAGTCCGAATTCGGCAGCTGCGTCAGAGGCTTTCATTTCCTGAATAACCCATATGCAATTTCCACACATATATATATACATATAAACCGTCCCAGAAGCAAAGTCGGTCGAAGCTCACGTAAATCTCTTCAAATATAGGAACTCCATATTGACCTAACT
This sequence comes from Jimgerdemannia flammicorona, assembly GCA_003990745.1. Lineage (NCBI taxonomy): Eukaryota > Fungi > Mucoromycota > Endogonomycetes > Endogonales > Endogonaceae > Jimgerdemannia > Jimgerdemannia flammicorona. The sequence goes on along the minus strand of RBNI01005119.1, from coordinate 5,972 downwards.
ACTTCGTGGAAATTGAATGACTAGATTGAACTTACAGACTGAACGCCGGAATCGCATCCTTGCTACCACCTGAGCTTTGATCACAGCGCTGAATTGTTATTTTATTTTTCTCTATATCGTCACAGCGCTGCAACTGTTCGGTTAAGGAGTCGGTACAAAATCTTTACGATTTAATGAGCTCCCGACGAAACACCGTCGGAAGCGGACAACGGGATTCCAAAAGGTATGGTAGACTCTGGTGGGTGTGTATATCACTTGGAAAGATCTTTGCTCCACCATGTCAGGTCGTACGAAGAACGAGGTTGGTAATTATGTTCACTTGCTAATTAATATGTGCTTTATGCAAAACCTCCCACAAAAAAAAAAAAGGAGAGATATAAATTCAATAAATATAATAGAAGATAAATAATTTTAGAAGAATAGCGAGCTTGCAAAACAACGAATACGTTCATTCAACCATGTCAAGTCTTAGATGTAATATTACAGAAACGGATTTCAGGTTTGGGCAACGACCCACTCATTGACCTTCTGTTCACTGGTTTTCTGTTCAACAAACTTCTGTATATCGGCCTTCCGCTCTTCGCCTGACGTATGCCAACTCCTTGTCTGTAGGGTCTTGGAATTTCCAGGTTACGTTGGCTTTACCGTCGATCATCTCGCCAGAGATAGTCGCAAATTGGCAAATCCCTTGATGATACACTCTAACAATCGTTATGGTGGCCATTTCTGTTAGTTACGCGATTTTTTTTTGGAGGGCGCAGCGACGCTAAGGCGGTATTAAATACTCACCTCTCCAGTTCATTTACATAATTCTGAAACAGGCAAAGAATAGCAGGATACAATAGTTCGTTACGCAACCTACACATGGACACTGGAACACACCTTTGGTCCACCCGCATGCTTCCTCTTAAAATTATGGTACCCTTTCGGTTCGGTGGCGTATTGAGGAAGTCCGGGTCTTTTGTGATAATCGTGCGCCCGCAGTTCGGAGCGGATGCAGTGGCGATGAGTACTTCATCACTAGCTCCTCTTAATCCTGTGAATGACCGGACATAGTACAATAAAATATCAGCAGAGATCCATTGTATCACCTACAATATCATCAAAATATGGCACGTAACTTACCCTGCATCTCCACGTCGTCGGTGAAGCCCGGTACGAAATATTGCTGAAGGCTATCGAACTCCCTTGACCTTGCCACCCCGAGGAGGCACTCATCCAATAAGCACTTGAATTGGCTTATAAACAATAACTTTAGAGTTCTCATGACGAACGCCATCCGAGAGCGCACGCACTCCAGGTCCATTCTCTGGCATTTCGTGCATGGCGACCCGAGATCACAGACCTGTCCACTTTGGATGCACCTATCGCAGGGTGGGGGTATCGGTGAGGTCGTCGATTGGTTCCATCGGGGGCGCCGCGGCTGGGCCACGGAAGGCAACCCGCTTTCCAGCACAAAAATAAGCTCGTTGTTGTTGGGAGGATTCAAGTTCCATTCATGGAACATAGAGGAGACCGAGTGGTCATACCCATACTGTTGGATAGCTACAGGAACCGTTGGGGATGATGCGCTCATGTCAGAAGGAAGGGGGCGATGAACCTCGACTATCTCTGAGGGGGGATTGAGCTCACCAGTCGCAGCAGCGAAGTCCCATACGAATTGGGCCGGCGGAAGAATCGGTGGCTGTAAAATCGACATAGAATTGTAGGGTGACACAGTAGAAAGCTCTCTCGATTGCTGAAGAGAGAACCAGGTCAAAGAGGTCAATGGCGTGGCCATACTGGGCATAGGGGGAATGCTTTGTGGATCTGGAACACAAATGGCGGCTTGCGTATCTTGGACATGTTGCATTTCTACATCGTGACCATCGAAAAAACCATATAAGGGAGACAATGTTCCACCATTAGGTGCGTTGCCATGTGTGGTTGTATCAATGGTTGAATTGGTTCCTGGTGCGGTCGCCGGTTGTAACGGCATGCTGACATTGAAATCTTCCATAGGATTTTCGCTGATTGACTCTGCCATTGCCGGCATATGATCGTGAAGCGCTGGAAAAGGCGACACAAGGAGGGATACTTGCTGTAATGGCATACTGAAATAATTCATATCTGGTGATGCTACATGCATAGACGTAGGCATCGGCGACGGGATATTTTCCGGGTAGAGATCGGCTCCTTGCTGCTCATTGGTGAGGTGCTCATCTTGGGTTCCTACGGCGTCGGAGAATTTTTCCATTTGCTGGTTGACGATGTTTACTGAGGGATATGTGGTGATGTAAAGATTGTTGGGACCATTGATTGTGTTGTCGCGAGGAGCAAGGATCCAGCCTTCATTTTCACAGGTGGGGCACCCTATGAGGATATCAATATCTGGGTGGTCATGAACCATGGGTGAGATGACCACGACCTCTTCCTCGGCGCCCGGGGTTCCTAGAAAGAGACGAACGTTTTCGAGGCGCCCATGGTATCGGCCTGCACGTTGTAAGGAGCAGCCCAAGCCGTCGTGGTTGGTCAGGCGATCTTGAAGTCTGAGACGGCAGCATGTAGTGTAGGACATGAAATCGGTATCTGCGCCTGTGTCGATCTGGGCGTGACCGTGTTTGACAGCATTTGAGTCGTCGCCCCTGAACTGATATATGATGTAAATTCCTCGTCCTTCCACGAGGCTGTTGGTAGGCACCACGAGGCTGTTGGTAGGCACCACGAGGCTGTTGTTCGGCACCTCAATGGCTACGGGATATTGTTCGGGGTCCACGCGGCTGGGGTTCAAGGGGCAGTGCTTGCGGAAATGGGACTTTAACGCGCAGATTGAGCAACCAATGTAATCTGGATTTGTAGGGATGGAGCAGCCTTCGGTGTCGTACTTCACGGAGAAGCTTGACCGTATCGAGTACTGTCGTTGCTCGGATGACATCGTCGTGGTTTCAGGGGGTGGGGAGTGTGAAAGAGAGCCAGCGAAGGCAGAATTGAGCGCGAAGCTGTTGGCTTTATGGCAACTGGGAATTATTAAATTTGTTGCATTGGGCGGAGCTCATCCCATTCCTTGCACCGCGATTCCTGTTTCGATGAACCTAAATCTAAGTTGAGTATAGGGTATCTACCCCTCCTTCTATTTACATAAGTGAACTGGTGACCCGGTGCCTCATGACCATGGTGGCATATCCACAAATTGTAGGGGCAGAATCTTGCTTGCCGTTAATTAAAGATTGAGTGTACTCTCACGATTATCGGACGTGATGGTTCGGGTCCGATTGTAGATTGGATAATTCTGGCTTGACATCTCCCATACATGTAAATCATGCCACGGCTGTCACACATTATGTCATGGTTGTCCCAAAAAAATCAGGACGCGTCTAAACGCATTACGTCTCTTGTCTCGTCGCTTGACCATGACACGCGGAAATAGGACCCAATCTTTTGAGCTTTCACTTATAGTCTATGTCTCGTGCGTTTTGACAAAGTCCATGATGGGACGCTGCCATCAACATCACGAATTTTTCTCTGGTATCTGCCCTAGTTGTAACATACAGACATACTCTTTTAAGGTTGATATGTCCAAATCGGAGAGGCCGCGATGCCGTAACCATCCGTTTTGGAGAACGTTGGCTAAGTTTGACGAAGGGTATCGTATTTGAGCCAAGCCTCTTTTAAAATGTTACCTCCAGTGGCTTAGTATGACTAACAAAACAGGGAGAAGTAATAAAGTGGCCGCCTCCGGCGTGATCTAGCAGACCAAATTCCGTCCTTTTTTAGCGATGGCGCTCGTACCCAGCCTGACTACGTTGCAGGCCTCGGGCTGGCCACGTAGAGAAGCCTGCGTATAGTATGTCTGTTTGCGTGGTCCTTTGTAAGTTGCCCTTCACGTGGTTAGGAGCGCACTGTTAATGAAATATAGCAGTTTGAATTTCACAGTCATGTGGCCATTCGTTCCCACGAACGACAACCTACTGCAATGACGAAAACCCCCACCGAGATTGTCGACGCCAAGGTCTCCCTGCTGTACAGTGATCGACACGGGTCGGGTAAGCTGCAGGTACCCGTGAGCCACAGGCAGCTCCGTTCATAAACACCCCAGCGACATTCCGCATCAAGAATCAAGACCCCTCCGCTGAGATCCCTTCAACGAGATTCCCACAGACGAAACCTTCCTTCAAATTGCCGTTGCCATGACTCCAACTGTCGAAATGTCCACCAACGAATTTCTCACCCCCTCTTCTGACAACCGCTGAAATCGCTTCGTGAGTACTTTGCATTGGTTACTCTTTTAGGTTGACCCATGCAGAGCACTACCATCGTCATCTACACTTAGTCGTCGTTCTGCGCTTAATCGTTGTCATCGTTCTGTGCTTACCCGTCACCCATTATCTGTCGTCGTTGTCATCGCCGTTCTGCGCTTTTATCCATCATCCGCCGTTCGTCGTCATCGTCATCGCTGTTCTGCCCTTAGTCATCGTTCATCACTGTTTTGTGCTAAGTCGTTTGTATAGGGGTTTTGTTTTCTGGGCTTTCTACACCTTCAGTTCTATGGGTCAATCGCGTTCGCCTTTACTTTCACGTGATTTTGTATATCTCGAGGTGAGCTTTGTTGTCTTCATCGCCTAAGACCCGGACGAGGAGTTAGAATTGGTCTCCCCTTTCATCCAGTTCTCTATTCGAACCAGCTTCACTCCCATGAGGTCTTCGACACCATCAGGGCTGGAGGGATCAGATAAACGGATTGAATACAGGAGGGTTAGGTTATATTGGGACGACAGTAGTGAACACGAAGATGGTGGTAATTGGTACGTGTTCTTGTTGAGCACGGATAATACACGATTTTATTATATTATTATTATCAGTATTTCGCTTAGACGCTCCTAAGAGATCTTAAGCTGGCAGAAAACATAAACCCCCAAGTAAAACATATCGATTCAAGTCATACTTCGTCACGTACGCAACATTGTTCGGGTAGGTGGAAGTCCGAAGGGAAAGCATCTTCATAATCAATTTTTCCCTGATATACTTTATTTTGGATTTGAGAAGGGCGGTGGACTGGGTAGTAATGAGGAGTTTGGTATTAAATTACAAAAAATGTTGAATGGTTAATTTTTTTTTTTTTTTCTCAATCTCACTGAACGCTGACGCATGCTCCGAGTCATCCGAATGAAATCATAGCGTAACGAGTCGATGCCTCAAAAACGCGCGACGCGTCGTCCATGAGAACGCGTTGCCGAAATATGACGTCACTATTCAGCACTATTTTTCGAACAGATCCGACTCGGCATGAATACTTGGTGACATATAAACTACAGAAATTGGTTAAAATTGGCATTAGTCTCGATGATCAATAATCCCCACGCGTTCATAGTTGTCCGTGCATCGACGAAATCCCTAAACCCGTCGCAGCTTTTCTGGCATCCACAATACTTGCTAATGTCATGTCTCCAAACAAATCGCCCCCTGGTTTTGCACAATATATTTATGTAAAACTTTTGAAAAATAAAGGTAAATATTAAAATTCATTTATTTATTTATAAATAAATAAATAAAATATTATATAATATATTATATTAATGGTAATTATAATATAGCAATATATTATTTAAGCTAATACTTATAATAAATCAAATTAAATTAAATTTGATCTCAAATTAAATTAAGAGCTAATTTAATATAAATTTTCAAAATTCAATATTTGATAAAAAATATTTTAAATTTGATAAATTTTAGCTTATTAGATTTATTATATATTTAGATAAATTTAATATAATAAAGATTATTAAATTTAGATATATTTTTACTAAGTTATTATGTTTTAAAGTTTGACTTAATTTTAAATCAAATTAAAAAAAAATCCTAATTTAATTTAATTTAAAATTTAAAAAAATTACTATTTTATAATTATACTTATTTTTTCAATTTTCTTAATTATTTATAAGTAAATTTGTTTACAAATTTTTGATTTTAAAATTAATTATAAAAATTAATTTTTT
>RBNI01005118.1:0-13007 GCA_003990745.1 Jimgerdemannia flammicorona | reverse complement strand
TCCCGAGTACCTACAAACTCCACCCCATCCAATTTCACTACAATTCTACCCCCACTCTTCTCTACAATCCTCCTCACTAGCCCCCTACGTCTCCCCCCCTTGGGGCCCCAACCAATCCACCAAGCCTTGAAGAGCTCGAGCATCAGCTCCTCCCACCTTGCTACCCTCAGGTTCACAGGCCTCCGAGGACCCTCCTCAAATACACTCCGCTAATATTCTGCGAGCCCCACCCATAACGCAATGGCCCAACCAACTGTCAGCCACTCATTCCCCACCCCCCCCACCAATCTCAACTGTAGTGCCGCCCAACGCCCACCCACCTCAGGGCCAGGCACTGGCACTCCCAATCTCCCCCCAACTATCTCCCAAAAGTTCCCCATACTTTCGCACTCCCCCAGCCAATGTTCAGGGGTCTGTACCACCTCTCCCTCCTACCCTATATTATGACACTCCTCACAATCAAAAACCCCGCCATCTACCAGATGGCCAGCTCGAAAGTTCAACATCACATTTCGCCGCAAAAGCTGCCACCAAGCTACCCAGATTTTCGGTGGGAGCCACCTCGACACCCCCTTGAGCTAAGACCAGATACCTGCCCAGTCCCATCCTTCTCCAATTCCAACCCCTTGCCAGGTTGCCGGCCAAAGGTCCTGTCCTAGACCCCGAAGGCACTCCATGCTCTCCTCTAATCGGAAGTCCTCAACCAGATTCCCTCCTAACAAGAGTCGGTCCCACCTCCACATCTCCAGACCCCAGTCCTCATCCCCTTCAGCACCTTGCCACCGGACTCCAATATGATGGGCCCCATCCACCACACCCCACCAGAACCCTCTATACCGCATCCTCTGGCTACCCTCCAAAGCCACCAAGGACAGTAGATCCCCGGAACCACCCTGCGGTGACACCCTCACCTCCCACAAATGCTGCATAAGGGGCACCCATTCTCCTCCCCTCAACTCACTGGCCCTCTTCATCCACCATGCCCGCAAACATAGTAGCCTCTTAGAAAAGTCCACCAGTCCAAGTCCTCCACGATCCACAGGTAGCGTGAGCACCTCCCAACCAATCTGACTCTGGCGTCCAGCCCAGAGCCAAGAGCGGGCCATCTTCATAAGCCTTTTGATCACCCACTTCGGGAAGTCCAAGTGGTAGCCCAGATACCATAGCTTCGGCATCCAGTACACATTGAGAACAGTGACCCTCCCTGCTAGCGACACCTGTCTACCACCCCAACTAGTCAGAACTTTCCCCCACTCTACCAGCTTGCACTCCCACCATTCTTTGGGAAGCAAAGAGCCATACACTATATACCATATCCCCATCCGCATCCAAAATCCCATCCCACCGATGTCGTACTCTCCTGGCTTTGAGAAGCCTCGATAGATATCCAGTAAGCCGCTCCCCCTCCTCCAGCCCCTGCCACCGTAGTCTAGCAGCCATGCCCCGCATATAGTCCTCCTCCTCCTCCCTCAACACCTGTTGTAACTCCACAATCTCCAATTTCGCTCTCTCTATTCTCCAATCCTCCACCCCAACAACAGTAAGCAGATCCACCCAATCTATTTGTAATCTCCTCAGCCTGTTGGAAGCCCACCTTGTACGCCTCCTCCTCTGTCTCTCAGCCTCTCTACCAGCCTCCCCCCAATAAACCCTCGCAGCCTCTTTCAATCTCAACCAGCGGACATCCACAGGCAAACCCTCATGCCCCCAGGCCGAAATCTTTGCCTGAATATCCACTACCCACACTTCCCACAACCCCTGCTCAGCCAGCAGGGAGGAGTTAAGGCGCCAATGTCCAGGTCCATCTCCACTCCCCCCAAACTGCCCCTGCCCCAAGAGTCCCCAGTGATCAGACCATGGGCACCACTCAACCTCCAATGTCTTCCAAACATCCGACCCCCAGCACTCCGCCATCAGAACCCAATCAATCCTCATGCCCAAGCCATTCATCCAATGTGTATAGACCCTCGCATCCCCCCACCTCTTCCTGCCCATATCCCCCAATGAACTCAGCATCTCCACCTTCTCCCATGTATCCAGACCTCCACTTCGGCCTCCAGCACTCCTCCCTCCATCAGTCCTGTCGAGATGCTGATCCCTAACCATATTAAAGTCTCCACCGAGTATATCGACCCTTTCCTCCAAGAGAATACCCTCCTCCAACAGCTCTCTTATCCATGCAATCCTCTCACCCCTAGCCGCAGGGCAGTAGTAGGAGCCCACCCTCACTGATTCCCACCCTGGCCGATGCCAATCTCCCCAGACCAAGCGATCACCCCAGCTCCGGATGTCCCCCAATTCGCCCCTGCCCTTCCTCACCAAAATCGCTACCTTACTAAACCAAGCTGTGGCCCCACCCGACTCTCTAGTCCACTCTAACCGATCATCCTCATCCTCACATCGAACATCCTGCAGTAAAAAGAGATCAGCCTCCAATCCCTTGAGCCAAGTAAAAATGTTCTTGCACTGCCCAGAGCCCTGTAACCCATTCACATTCAAAGATAAAATGTTGGTTGTACTGTTCATAAGGAATGAATATAGAAAGTGGTCCCCTCCTCTACAAGTCCGCAGTCCGCACCTCCTGCACCAAGTCCAAGTTGTGTTCCGCAGCCAGCTCTCTCTCTCCTGCTTCCTGTGCTGCCAATGCTCCCAGCAGTTCTACCATTGCCCCATCCTCCGGCTCCTCAAATTCTTCTCGATACTCCAGACAGGCCCCCCGCCAGAGCTGCAAACCATGACGCTCCACCCAGCAGTATGCTGCCCGCTCACCAGCAACCGCCCCAAGTTCTGCCTTCCTCACCTCATCAACCTCATACCCCTCCTCCTCTAGGAAAATACTCAGAATCTCCACCTTCAGTGCCTCCTCCACTCCATCAGCACGCAGAATTCTCGCCCAATGCTCCTCAGGCATCGCCCGCAAGTCCACTTCTCCCAAAGCTTCAGCCGCCAGATTGTCCATCACTGTGCGCATCCACAGCAGGTTCCCCACCTCCTTCCCTCCCGGGGTCCCTGGCCGCCCTGCCTCCAGCATCGTAGTGTCAGCTCCAACACTAGCAGCCTCATCCCACTCCTCCTCAGGAATATCCACTAGCTCGTCCTCGCCGACCGCCACCACCTGACCCCCTTGCCCCATATCAGGAACCCCAAAGCGCACCTGCTGGGCCCCCTGCATCTTTGCATCCATCATCGGCCCCCGCTTCCCAACCGGGCCCCTCCTGATAAGTGGGGGGGGGGTGGCATCCAACTCTGGCTCCCACACCTCAAAGGTACCGTCTGCAAATGGGTTCTTGCCCTGTGCCCCTCCAGCCCCTGCCTCTTTGGCCTCCACCTCCTCTCCACCTTTCCCAGCCCAGACACTGGCTACGGCGCCTCCAGACTCCTTAGTTCCAACTGTCGTCTTCTTCCCCTCTCCTGTCATACTCGCCAACAGCCCCCTCTGCCTCAAGCGCCCCTGGGCCCGCTCCCACTGCTTCTTATCCATACGGACGCACTTCCCACCCACCACTTTGAGATGTGTCGACTCCTCATACAGTTTCCAGGCCTTCGCCCTCCTCTCCATAGCACCACTCAGCTCCTCCAGCGCCTCCAACAAATCCTCCTCCTCCTCTTCACTCCCTTTCACCCTTGACACCTTGCAGACAAAGGCCCACCACATCAGCACCGAGGGCCAGTCACTCCTCTTCCCTGTGGCCTCCTTGCCCGCCAACCGAATCCTGACATCCACATCTCCCGTCCTGATCTCAGTCCCCTCCCATACTTGAAAACCGACGTCTACAATATCACCATACTCCAACATCACCTCCTCCACCCTCTTTCTCGTCTCCTCCTTAGTCACTGTGGGCACCCCCTTCACCCAAAGCTGCACTACCCTGGGGTCCCAACGCAAGCACCGCACCATGGGGACCACCACCTCCCCAACCACAACACCAGTCTTCAGTGCCTCGTCCAGTGGACCCGCCTCCTCAAAGCCCACCTCGACCCCTTCCAGACCCTTCAAGAACTTCACCGAAGCCGCCCCAGCCACCTGCTTCGAGACCAGCCCCAGCACCATCCTCGCCGTCAACACCAAGCCCCGGAAGCACAAGGTCACCGCGAACTCCAAGATTGATTTCTTGAGTAACGGGGCCACCGCCAGCCCCGTCACACCATCCGCCAGGTCCCCCTTCCTCATCGGGAACCCCTGTCCCCCCTGGCCATCAGCCGTCACATCTCTTTTTTTTTCCAGATTCGCCGTCACGCCACCATCAGCAGTCCCGCCACTACCCCCAGCAGTCCCTCCACTTCCCCCACCTCCCACCAGCGAAGGCCCAGCTCCCCCAGCAGCCTCAGCCTTCTGTTTCCCCTTCCCTCCATCCTGATCCCTGCGGGCTCCCATCGGCCAGCCCCCAGTCCTCAGCGTATCCGCGAAGCTCCGCCTCTGCTGCCCTCCAGCCCCCCCACCAGTGCCACCACCACTACCCGAGCTGCCCTGCCCACTCGAGCCACCAAAAGACCCCATCCCCAGTCCATGCCTCCTTCCAACATGCTGCCAGTCGAAAGCCCCAGATCCACCCGACCTGGCATGTACCTCGGCTTGCTTGCTGCTTGACATTTTCTTAGTATCTTTCTCCAATAAACGACTTGAAAGTGTGTTGCGAAAGTGTGTGTAATGTGAATTGTAGCGGAGAAAGATGTCTGGGTATGATCTTCAGGGTATACTTCTTTTTGGGCTTTGGGGCAGCAGGTTATCATTCTTCTTGTCCCATTTCTTCATCTTCTGGTGGCAACTCATTTGTCTCTAGGGCAAAATGTAAGGGGCTTCAGGGAGGTATTTCTATCTGCTCCTCTTCATGTTCTTTGTCCTCTTCTTGGATAATTCTTCTGCTGGTATTTCTGGATGGCCTTCCCACAGGTCTCTTTCTTTTTTCTACTGGGTAGACTGTTTTTTGGGTGGTGACTTTGGTAGGGTATAAGTCTAGGTCACTGTAGTCTTCACTGTTACTTTCTTCTCCAAAATCTTCGACTGGATGAGCTTCAGTCTTTTTGTACCAGGTGTCATTCCTTTGGTTTGATGATTCTGGATCTCTTTGATCACTCCTCTTATTGTCACATTCAGTGGCATAGTGTCCAAATTGTCCACAGTGGAAGCATTGGACCTAGGCTCTGTCTCAGATGGGGTATCTTCTTTCTTCTTATTGGTAATTCCTATTATCTCTTAGTAGATAACCTTGGCTCCTTTGTGGTGGATATTCTCTATTGTCTTGGTAGCCCCGATTTTTACATATGGTGAGTTTTTCAATCTGTCCAACCAATTGGTCCAACTTGGAGCTGAGATTTTTGATTTCACTTCTATTCTTTTTTCCTTCCTTGGCTGGCCTTCTTTCTTTGGATCTTTCTTGTCCTTGAAGGAGTCCTTGTAGAGCTTTGACCAGGATGTCTTTTTTATTTTCCTTCTTGTCATAATCACTCCAGGCAGTTTCTTGTCTAACATCAAAGAATCCTTGGGCTGCATCTACTTGCTCTTCAGACCTTCTAATGCCTAGGGTGTGAACATGCTGGGCAATGTTTGGGGGAATTCCATTCATGAAGGTCATTGGACTGATGATGTTCTGATTGGTGGCATTGAATCCAGCAACATGCATTCTCTTTTGAATTCTTGTGAAGAAGGCTCTGGGTGATTCTTTAAGATTCATCTTCATCCTCATGATGGATTCTTGAGCCTTGTGGCAGATTTCATTTTCTGCATACTTTTCAATAAGCCAGTAGACCATGGCCTTATATTCTAGCTCATAAGACATTGCTGCTTATATCTGTCTTGCCAGTTCTGAATCTGCATTATTTGCTATTTGATGGAAAATTCCTCTGGCTGGTTCTCTGAGCTGAGCCTTGTAGATGGCAATTTTTCTTTCATCTGAGAGATTCCTTAAAGCTGCGATTCCTTTAATTCCATCAAGGAATTCTCTGAGGTCTTCTTCTGGGTATCCTGCAAAGGTTGGCAATAAGGTGGCCATTTCATCATCACTTTCTTCTGATTCTGGTTCAGGTTTAGATTCTGATTCTGATTCACTTTCTGAACTGTTGCTAGAGGTGTGGGTGCTTGGGTGTCTTGAGGATAGTGTTCTGGACCTTAGATAAAGTGGAATAAGTCTAGGTATTCTTGTAGGAGCTACTTCTAACTCTGCAAGGGGTTGTGGTAAAGGTTCTATTGATGAGATTGGTGGGGCTAGTATGGGGCATCTGGCTGTAAGGTCTCGGGTCTGTATAATAAAATCTTCTAGTTCTTGCACAAGTTCTTTGAAATTTCTAGCAGGGCTGCCTGTATTGTCTGGTTGATCTGGTTGGGGATTTTGGGCTATACTGCCTTCTGGTTGGGAACCTTCTGATGCTGGATAGTTGGCAAGTCTTGATGTAATTACTTCTCTTCTTGTCCAGATACTGGTGATAACTGGTTCTCCTGTAGTGGTAGAGATTGGTATTATATCAAATATATCCAGTTTGACTGTAGGTTCTTGTGAGCTGAAAAGTTATGTCGATTTTAAAATCTTCCCAGTTGAGCCCCCCAAATGTAATATGCCCAGCTCAATGGAGGCAAATTACAAGGTTGGGAGTTGATGTAGTTTGGCTTGAGCCCCCAGTTACTTTATTAAAAAGCAACAAAATGTTCTAAGATTCCTGAGGTCCTTAGTGTTTAGTGGTATAATAGTCAAAGCTGAATATCTGCGAGTAATTTGTATGTTGATTTCCTAATTGGGATAGTTCTCCAGGTATAGTGGCGATTTGTGTATAGGTGATGATCTGTCAATTTAGTGATTTGCCTTCTTGGGTCAACTGGGAATTAGCAGAATTTTGTATGTAGCACAACGATCTCCAAAAGTATGTGATTTCTGGTAGGTAACTCAGTTTAGCCCACTGGGAATAGAAGATAGTGTAGATTCCTCTTACTAGGAATTGTGCTGGCAGTGGGTTCTTCTCAGGCTTACTGGGAACAATGAATAACTTGGATATCATGAATTCTCCTGAATTGGTAGGCTTCTGAGAAATAACTCAGGTGGCATGGATTCTTCCTGATTTGGCAGGTTCTTCTGAGAATATGATGGCATGGATTCTTCTGAATTGGCAGCTTCAACTGGGAATGTGGCAGATAACTTAGAAATGGTAGATGACATGGATTCAGCTTCAACTAGGAATACTACTCGGATGGCATGGATTCTTCTTGAATTGGTGGACTTCTTGAAAATAGTGGCTTTAACTGGGAAATGGGATGGTGGCTTGGAAAGGGTCTCTTGGCAAAGTTGCATCAAAGACTGGTTTCATTTGCATGAATAGATCACTGTGAAGTTATATCAGAAACTGGCTTATACAAGGTGGTTTTCTCTTAGGCAGTAGGGACTTGGATTCTTCAGGCTTAGTCTGGCAAGTATACTAAAAACAGACTCATTCTTTGTATCAGAAAGTGGACTGGAGTGGGGAAATAAGCTCACAATCTCCTAGCAGTAGCTATAGAGTTCCTCTCAAAGTGTGGTAGGCAGACTTGTCTTTTTCTTCAATTTTGAACTGAGGTTTATTCACTCTTATCTCTGGGGTAATTTATACAAGTTGGTTGCTATCTGGTTACTATGTGGCTAACTATAGATCTGCTACTTATAGCAGATGTACAGAGTCTGTACAGTATACAGGACCTATACAGTGTACAGAGTCTGTATGATGTACAGAGTCTATATGGGTAAACAGACCCTTTCTGGTATGTCTGGCTAATTATAAGTATGGCAGCTATGAGTAACTATGATATACTGGAGGTCACATCATCTGGTTAAGTATGCTAATTGTTCATGTCATCTGGCTAAGTTATAGTTTGGGTGGTTCATTTGGTTGTTACAATAGATATAGAGCTATATATCTATTAATCACAAAGATTTAAACTATACAATAGTGAGCAAAAGGAGCTCATATACAAACTATATAAAGGTTTATATAAAATTAAATAAGCAGTATGTTTCTAGAATAAGCAGATTGATAAACATCTCTTGAATAATAGATTTAAGTATTGTGAGGCTGATCTATATATATATACCCAGCATATATCTTCAGAAAAAGTATATTTAGAAATTTGGATAAATAATATCATTTTGATTAGAATGATGAGTGAGATTAATAATGTAAAGGTCATACTATACTAGGAATTCAAGATAATAGATATAGATAATGTATCCTATCTTCTTGGAATATCAATCATATATGATAGATATAAATATACTATACATCTATTACAAGTTATATATATTCAGACTATACTCAAATTATTCAATATAAATAAATATAAGTTAGTTAGAATACCTATGAAGATATCTGTAAGGCTAAAGAAGTCTGATACTATAATTGAAGATAATGATATTCTCTATTAACAAGCTATAGGATCTCTCATATATCTTATACTCAGGACAAGGTCTGATATATTGTATATAGTCAACAAAGTGGCACAGTACTTATCCTGCTATAATAATACTTATTAAATAATAATTAAGTATATATATTTTCAGATATATTAAAGATATAGTATACTATATACTTAATTTAGAAAATAGCAATAATAAAAGATAAAGCAAGAGTAGTACTATATAGTTATTTAATATATATAATACTAATTAGATCAGTAACCTAGATTACAGATGCTCTATAATTAGATATATTTTTAAAATTAGCTATTTTATAGTAAATATATAAGTAATCTTTAGTTGTAATATCCTCTATAAACAGAATATTAAGTATTATCAATAGTGATAAAGAAGGCTATATGGCTTTGGGAAATACTAAAAGAGTTAGAATATAAACAAAGACACTCTATGTTACTTCAATAAGATAATCAATCTATAATTACTATAATAAAGAACTTTATACATTATGCTAGAATAAATTATATCAATATATAGTATTATTTCATATATAAATATATGTATAGAAAATAGTACTATATACTTAAAATATACTCCAATAGAGTATATAATGACAGATTCATTAACTAAAGTTCTTCTAAAGGCAAAGTTTGACTTATATATATAAGAAATAAGACTTATGAATAATTCTATACTAATGAGAACTATATATCAATAATTAATATTCAATACTTAAGTATTTAATTAGTATTCAAATATTTTGATAGAGATCATAGAACTTTTCAGACTTCTAAAAGTCTTCTACTACATATATCTTATATATATATCTCTCTAATATTACTTATATCTCTTATTTGTAAATAAATTCTATATTACCAATCTTTTACAATATTTTTTATCTATTTTTATACTTATAAGTAAGAAATTCAGATCTTTTTTTGATCATTTAGATAGCATCCAGTTAGTTATGATTAGTTTTATTTATATATTCTGAGATATATCTCATTGAGTAGGAGTGTTGAAATATCTCAGTTATAGCAACTTGATATATAGTAGTATAGCCTGACTATATTATTCTATAAGATATTATTAATATATATAAAAGTATATAAGCTAATATCAATAAATAAATACTATCTCTTCTTTCTTTCCAAGTATTCTACAATACTAATACTGAGACTAAGTCTAAGTATTGCTTTTAGAGTCTTATTGCTAGACAGAGGTATTATACTTATATTTTAAGTTAATTAGATTTGAAATTATAAATAAGTTAAATCTGAGAGTTTTTAATAAAAATATTTCTTTATTCTTCTTTAAGAAAGCAAAGCTGAGGTTTAATAAACTTAGTATAAAGAATATTTATATATATAAGTTAGATAGCTATAATTAAATATAGTATATTAAATATATTTATATATTATAAATTCCATTAGTAATTTAAGTAAAAATTCTATTGGAACTTCTAGTAGCTTATTTCTATATAATAAATCATTACAATTATATTGTTATATTAATTTTAATATAATAATAGTTATATAACTAACTATACTATATCTTATCAATATAGCTAATAAGTATATAAATATAAATTAAATTCTATTTTTTATTTTTATTTTTATAAAAATAAAATAAAATAAAATAAAATAAAATAAAATAAAATAAATTTTTTATTAAGATCTATTAAATAGTTTTAAATAAAAAATAGATATTCAATTAGTAGATTATATATATAATTAAATTTCTATATAAAATTATATTCTTAGTAATACTAATTATCTAGCTTTAACTATATTCTTGGTTACTTTTTAGTATAGTAAACTTATATAAATAATTCTAAAATAAGGAGTAAATAAACTCCAGATATATATATATATATATTTTTTATAGTCACTCAGACTTTATAATTTATTACTAAACTAATCTATACCCCTATAATATACAGTAACTCCATCCCCTACCCAATCTCCCTGGAGTCCACCCCCCACTCCTTCATGATTAAAGATCACCATACCATTAACCACCACAACCCTCCTATCACTCTGCAGATATATATTTTTTCAATAAGTATTACATTTCAAATGGCGATCACGTGATCCTGCGATGATGTCACTAACGATGAAAAGACGAACGAGACGAACGAAACGAACGAACGAGTTAACGAAAACGACGCATCGAACTCGCTGATCATTGCGCCGCAGCACGCGGAACGCAACTCGTTATCCATGTAATACGTTATCATGTGGTTTGTGTGCTACGTCGTCAATCGCAATACGTAAAATACGTTCCTTTGTATTATTAATAAATTACTCCTTCTGTTCGGTCTTACAATTATTCACGACAACTTGTGCACGATAGCGAACGAACGACCCGAGTGACTGCGTGTCCTGGACATGTTCAGTATACAAAATCACATATGAAATAGCTTAGTATGAAATAGCCAATCCAGCACACATTACTAAGCCAAAAACTGCACATATTAGTTAGCCAACAATGTATAAATACCCCCAGCAGTATTTCTGAAATAAATCAGTTTTAGTTAAGTCAAGAAAACAACAAGTTCTTATAATATACCTTACCCGAGTTCTTAGTAATGACACCTAAGATATTCTAGATTTCTGACTAAACTCCAGAAGTCTAGCTAACTTCTGTTTCACTGAGAATTAGTATATAAATTCCCTAAAACCCTCTAAATCTGAATTATAAGAAATTTAGTCTATATAATTTAAAAAGTCCTAAGACTTTAGTTGTAAGAAAGTATTGATTATTTCTGCTACAAGAAACTACACTTTCTCATTTAAGAAAGAACTAATAAAAAGATCTCTTGAACTATATATATCAAGTTCATTAATAATATATAGTATTCCAAGAAAGCTTATTATTATATTTATTTTTATTTAACTCTAGAAGTTAAAAAATTAAAAAATTATAATAAAAAATATATCTATTAGGAATAATACTAAATTACTAAAGTAATCAAAATGAATATTAACAATTTTTATTAATTCTCAACTTATATATTTCATCAATATATAATATATATATTGTGACGGTCAATCCAAATTAGTAATATGAATCAGGGGAATTAGACATTTGATCGCAGTATCTGAATCCGATTCCCAGTATAGTATAGCCTTATAGTTAGCCAAGTCTCCGATTCAGACAATGTCGAAATATTTCGACACTTGTGAAATTGATGACCCGATATAGTATAGCATTTAGACAATGGCGAAAAGTCTCAACACTTGCTAAATGACTCATAACTTAGCTACGTAACTCCATAGCCATCATATAGTTAGCAAACTTGTATAAATAACCCAGTATCTTAGAGTGAATAAACCTCAGATCGAAATAGTTCAAAGCAAAGAGAAAGCAAAGGAACTAGTAAGCCTGCAGGCAGATACACTTCGAACTCATCCACCCCTGCATACCGAGGACTCCGAGGAGTCAAAGAAGATCAAGAATTCAAGATACAGAAATCTGACATACTTACAAGGTTAAGCGTCCGCTATGTTACAACTTGGTGCCCATTGGCTGGTGATTTAAGACGAATCCCTCACTTTCAAGCTGAACAACAAACAACCGCTACCACAAGAACTCACACAACACAATCAGACAAGATGGACATGAGACCACCTGTATTCCATGGATATACTTCGGATGAATCAATCATCACCTTCATAGACGATTTCGAGCAGTATGCTGCTGTTAGGACCTTAACTGCAGGACAGCAAGTAGCCCTTATACCCTACAGCCTACAAGGACCTGCAAGAGCAGCATTCACAGCCGCAACCTATACAGGAAATGATGCCGATGCTATACTGATAGCACAGAAGACCTGGCTCCGGAATACCTATTACACAGATGAGATCAAGCAAGCCCTGAAGGACCAGCTCAATACAATATGTCAAGGAATGAGCGAGGATCCAAACACATTCTTTACAAGAATCCGATATCAGACAATCCTCGCGGATTATGCTGATGCCATCCGAGACCAAGTAGCCGAAGCAACCTTTATGAAAGGAGTTCACCCGGAGATAGCCTTGGCCATCCGCTCATCACCAGTAGTCCTGGATCTGGTACAAAAGGTTACCTACGCTCAGTGATATTGGATAGCCAGACATCCACAAGACCACACAATGGAAAGAGTTACTGGCGTTAGAATCGAAGCACCCAAGCCAACCAGTGTGATCCCTACCACTATGATCAATCGAAACACACCTCAGCCAAGAGCTACAGAACAACAGAGAAACAGCAATCCTATGGAAGAACTTGCTAAGCAGTTTGCTGAAATGACTGCTCACCTGGGGGATGTGGTAAAGGAAATCAGAGGAAGAGATCGCCGCCCAATTCAGAAGTTTGCCGCCACCTCAGACAAGAAGAAAGGTACCTGCTACAGCTGCGGAGAAGAAGGCCACTACTCATATGAATGTATGAGTGAAACCAAATGCAAGGCCCAGCCAAGCAATGCTACTACTAGAAATAAGGAGCAAGCCAACATCATCACCTTCGAAGAGATTGGAGATTCAGACGAGGAATGGGAGGCCTATCCTGCTCAGACCACTAAGAAGGATGTTCGCAAGGAACCCTACAAGAGACTGCCAGGAAGACCCAAGAAGAACCCAGTGGAAAAGCAGATGG
>RBNI01005117.1:0-13007 GCA_003990745.1 Jimgerdemannia flammicorona | reverse complement strand
AAAAAAAAAAAAAAAAAAAAAAAAAAAAAAACCTACACGATTTCGCATTTCGCGGAAGCATAACTCTCAAAGTTCCCCATGCGGAGTGGTTCATTGTTGAACACAATCTGCTCCGTTACGATGTCCGTAACACACTTGAATCCGGCCAAGACACCATTAATGTAGACGTCTAGCCGACCCTCAGTAGCCGAAATCGCGTACGTAAAGTGGTAGGTGCGGCCCAGAACCAAGGAGTCACCAACGAAAAGATGCACGTTCCAATCCTTTGTCGTTGAGAAACATGGATGCAGCTGCGAGGTATTAGGAGCCAAAAAGAGGGTAGGCGTTCGTACATTGGTACCGTCGATACCTGTTGTGTGTAAGTTAGTGTTTAGTTATATGAGTTGAGTAACGTTATGGTATTAAAAAAGATATGAAATAAATTTCATTGAAATCATAATAATAATAATAATCAACCTTTCTGGAAAATACGTCCATATTCACGAGAATGGCTAAGAAGTTTAAATCGCAAAGTAATGGACAAGGCCTCGGACACAATTGGCAGGTCGGCGTGAGAGATTTCTCGTCTAGTCCCGGTCTCGAAAATGGTAGGAGTGTCGATGATCTCGAGTTGAATATCTTCACCTAACAAATAGGGGAAGTCCCTGTGTGATGGTAAGGGAAGATTGGAAACAAAAGATGTCACAACAAGGAGTAATATAGAAGTTAGATTAATCCACCATGAATAGATTGGAAATACGCTAAGAATATCTCCGAAAACCAAACCTGATATCACGTAGACCGAGCTCTGCCCAGTATTTCCCCTTGTCTTTTTGAAGCTTGAATACATTGCTAAGCTGTACCGTGACCATAGAAACAGCTACATGACACCTGTATCGATTTTCGCCGTCTTTGAACAGTAACCGGTGATCACACAATTTAATCACGTCCTTGATAATACTGTCGTGGCTGTTGTATTCGGGCCTCTCCATGGGTGACGCTTTATAGTCAAAAAATTTACTGACTTTGATGATATCACCGCTATCGACCGGTTTGTTAAAGAGTGAGCATGAGTACAATAGCAACTGTTGCCGTATTGGAAGCGTGTTGATCATTGGACTGAAACTGGATTCAAGACTATTCAACGAATGATTATCTTTGAATAATATTTGGTAGGAGTCTCCAACAATGGTCTTCAACGAAGTGTCCGGATTTTTGCTGGCGGCTTGTGCAAGGAGTTCCAAACATAGCGGATGTCCATCAACACGCAACAAAAGATCGTGCAACAACTTGTCCGTGTTTCCTATCATCTCCCTTTCATCGTTTTTTTCCATCCTCTTCGCCTCTTCCTTTATCTCCTGCACCTCATTGTTCATCCGATTAAATGTTGTTATATCGAGATTTTGAATGAACACGTCAATACCGCCGCTAATATCTGAGAGGAAGTTGTCGAGCACCATCACTTCTTCACGCGGCCACCTTAGAGGTTCGTGTGAGGTTGCAAGGAATTTTATAGGAACCGTCTGGCTTGACGAAACCTCTTGAAGTAATATCCACAAAGAAAGAGCATTAACGTCACTACGGCTCGAGTTTCGTGCGTGCCTCAAGGTATCAGCATGATCAAGGATTAACAAACAGCTCGCCTCGATCTTCCTAAATATGTTCCATCCAAGTGTATGGATGTCACAGCTGTTTGCAAAACTTGGTGCAGGCTTGCCGTTGGGGAATATCTTGTTCGCTTCGTCAGGGAGAACCGTATTAACCAGTTCCCAAAGATAATCTGCTGTTGATATCGGGGTGTCGTCGCGGAACTGCCAAGCGAATATTCCACCGGGGAAGCAATACTGGACTTGTTCTACTGCCTTCCTACCCAGTATAGTCTAATTGATATTTGTAACAAAATATATCAGATACATATTGAGGTGGGTCTATCAATTGGATGATCATTTATAGATTACAGACCTTGCCCTCGCCACTGATGCCTGTAATTGTCCTCATATCACAAGATTGCAGCGATCGTGTAGCCATCCGCCTCAATGCCAAATTCAATTCGGCAAGCTCCTTCTTGCGGCCACAAAATATTGGCGTGGTCGGTATCTTGACATCAAGGTTGTTGTGTGGAATATGAAGATTAACCTTCGGTATGCCAGTGGGGCACCGGAAGAGACCACCAGATGCGCGAAAAGTAGTCGAGTAAAGAATCTTTAATGAGAATGGAATGATTAGTTCAAGAACTTGTTCACTTGAATAGTTGTGTCCATATTTAAAATGATACATGTATTTCTTACCATTGCTCCCACCAGGTGGTCGCGTTGTCGGTAATCATCCATGTCCGCGATTTCTAGCCGTGTTCTGAGCATCGCCTTCTCAACAGATTGACCTTGAGCAAGGCATTGGTAGAAATGGGCCTCGAACTTACGGGCAATATCGTCCGGAATGTTGCAGTAGGAGCCGATTGTGTGGTGGACACCTTGCTGAACCAAAGTTCGGGCAACCTCACGAGTATTGCAGGCGGATAGGAACGCGAGGCGTAACTCGCTTGGTTCGCTGATGAGGCGTGGAGTGTTGACAAATTCGGAGAGTCCGGTGTCGCGATGTTCAAAGAGGAGTGCCCTGGCACCGTTTCTCGATTTATCACAGTGTCCCATAAAATGGAGGACAGTAGATGTCTCGGATTGCATGTCCGCAAGCAAGGAATCCATCTTGTTGACGGTTGCCGGGAGCACACGGTCCAAAATGACCTTTCTAGAGTTTTTGTAGTATTCATCAATAAAGTTCTGAAATTGCTCGCTAAGATGCAGATTCGCCAAGCCCAACGTATCAGAATCCAAAGGGTCCGGCGCGACGACAACGATGCGCAGCGGAAGTTCCGCGAGTTGAGGTCCCGCTCGCGGATGCACGCGTGCGAACATGCATTGGCGGACGAGATATTCATTACCAGCCCAGGCATATTCCCAAGCGATGTCGTCGAGGTCACTGTTGTCTTTGAGTTCGAGGAGAATTGGGCCGTCCGATTTCGGCGGCAGTATTTCCTGCAGTAGCTTCAAAGAAAGAGTCTCCTCTTGGAAAAGTGCTCTAAACAATCTGAAGTGTCGTAATACCAACAACGGGGCCGGGACCAGTTAAATGAGGTACTGTATGGCTAGGGTCGCTAGCGTAATGATTTGGCTCTACTCACTTCTTGCCATAATTCACAAGGGAATGGCCTACGTGCCGATCCTTGTCGAAGACTTCGACTGTAATTTTGTCATTATCCTTAACTCTGTCAAACTGGAAGGAATGGCTGATCGAAAGTTCCGATTGGAGATCGTTGGATCCGGATACGCTGACAGTGATTTCGCCTGAGGCGTCTTTCGACAATGAAACGCGCATTTTTTCAAGTGACAGAGTCTGAGAATCACGTTTCACCAAAAATTCTGCGTCAAATGTGGCTTATACAAAACAAGTAATAACACGTGTTAGGAATTTAGGGTTGTGGAACGATGACGTCATGATTGACCGTGCGAGCTAATTAGGTCTTGGAATAAGATCCATCATTAACTTCCTCGAATATCAAACTAATAACGCAGTATATTTTAGTATTTAGTGTTAGTTAGTAATATAAGTTTGGTCATTTCAATTATTTGGCCAAATTTCCGTGAATTAAATAGAACACTTGAATCGAAAAGCCTGCTCGACACGTCCTTTATCTATGCTTTACATAGGAAATTCATTGGTATAGGTGTCGCCAAAAAACCACTTAATCAGGCAAATGACTGCTTTTATTATCAACGAAAATCTGGTGATCTTTCACGACGAGAATAAGGATAATTTATCCGTGAAATAATGTTAACCCCACGCAAAATTTACATGAAATGGAGGGTGTCGAACACGCATACAATTAATTTTTCAGAATTCGCAAAGAGACTTATATGATCAGAAAACTATTAATAATATGATACAGACAATATATCACTACTCACTATTTATAATATCCAAACACTTTACACTATATTTTCAAGTTTGGAACTATATCAAACTATTGATCTCCTAAACATAATCTTATATGAAGTTCAATTATTTATTTATTTATAGTATCAATTCAAAATATTTTTTGAAATAATAATAATAATACATTTACTTAATTCTAAAAAATTTAAACATTATCATTATTAAATTATTAAAATATTTATTTAAGCTTATACTACTAATATAAAATAAAATATTAAAAGTTTAAATATATATATTAAAAACTCTCTAATAATGTATCAATGCAAATATTGTTAAAATATCTATAAATTGTATTTTAACTTAGAAGAAATAGATAAATAATATATAACTTTATATACTATAATTATTATTAATATTAATATAAGTAATATTGATTATTATATAATATAAGCAGTAGATATGTAACTATATAAATATATTAGATTTCTATATCTTAAAAATTTGATCTTCTTTAACTCTGTAGAATTCTCAGGATGTAGGGGTAGGTAAGTTCAAAGTATATCTATCTATAGACTTACTAGTTCTCTTGCTTTCTTTTACTTTAAACTATTTCAATCAGAGGTTTTTTTTTTTTTTTATAATTACTTGAACTTCAATATTTATTACCATATCTATTAAACTTTAATATAATATAGAGACCTCACTTCTAACCAATTTCTCTAGATGGACTACTACCCACTTCTTCTTAATTAAAAGTCACTAGACTATTAACTATCTCAACTTACTCTCTACTCTACTTATAAATTTCCTTTACCAAGTATTAGTAACAATTACCATATACTCTATTCCACCAATCAGCTGGTTATAACATTATCAAACAATCCTTTTTATCTCATAAAGTACTCCTCTAAACTCATCTATCTTCTCTCCTCAAATATAAATATATAACTAGTAACTAGCTAGAACTATTCACACTACCAAGATCCACTTAATAATGAGCCACTTATTATCAATACAACCCACCAATCTCTCCTAATTTATTCTATCTATTACTCATGCTAATCTCTCTTCTCACTACTCCAAGATAGTTCCCAACTACTACTCAGAATCTCTAAATATCTTATACTCACTCTGCCAGTGTTCAGATATCTGAATAAAGTCTCTCTCCTACTCTACATTATAATACTCTTTATAATTAAAGAGCCCACCATCTATTAAGTAAACTGATCTAAAGTTCAACATGATATTTCTCCTCAATAAATATCACTATATTACTCAGAACTTTAGAGAATGTTACTATCACATTTTAGTACTCCAGGACCAGATATCTGCCCTATCTCACTTCTTACCAATCTCAGTCACCTGTCAGCCCCCAGGCTACAAATTCTGCCCTATTTCACCCTAGTACTCTACTTCAATACTAATGTCAAAATCCACTAGTAGGGAATTATCTAATAGTAATTTATCTCATCATTATATCACTAGACCCCAATCTATCTCTTTCTTAGCACTTTTTTATTATAGTTCAATATGATGTACACTCTTTACTACTCTCTACTAGAAGCTCTTATACTACAATCACTTACTGTCACTTAGTTTAACTAATGAAGCAGATCATCTAAAGAACCTTGGGGGAAAACTCTTCTCTTTTAGACCTTTTGCATTAGTAGCACCTATCCATAACCCTATAATTTAATAGTCTACTTCAATCACTAAGTCCTTAGGCAATATAACCTCTTAGAGAAGTCCACCTGACCAAGATCTCTCATATTCACCAGTGTAATCAAAATCTCTCATTATATCTAGTATCTCTCTCCAGCCCAGATTTAGTCCTTAGTTAATCTCAATAGTTGCTTCACTACTCAGACCAGAAAGTCTAAGTAATAAGCTAGATACTACAGCTTTGGTAACCAGTAAATATTCAGTATTAATACCTACTCTATTAGAGAGATATAATGCCTTCTCTAGCTTTGAAGGTTCACCTCTCAATTAGTTAACTTTTTCTCTCACCAAACTCTAGATAAGACAGACTTATATACTGATAGATAGATGTCCAGATATCTTATAGTCTCCTCTATAGAGATAATTGTTCTAATAATGTCTCTATCTACCAGTCATTACTCAATACTATTATCTCATACTTATATTAGTTAAGCTTTGCTTCCAAATACTTCTCATACTATTACACCATTGCTCTTAGCTTCTCAATATCATAATTGAGCCAAGTTTAGTTATTATCATATTATTTACAAAAGCCTCAACCTTCTACACTATTCTAAAAACTGAGAGCCTCATTATCTATAACAAATTCTGTCTACTTTAGCAACAGAGTATATAGAATAGAAGACAATGGGTCTTTCTGAGAAATACTCCTCTATAATAGAAATATAATACTATAATAACTATTATATATAAGTAGTACCCAACTTCCCTCAAGTAGACTAATTAACAAAATTAAAATTACTGAAAAATACTAATTCTGTCTAGTATCTTCTTTAGTTAAATATGTCAAATACAATTATAGGCCTTTTCCAGATCTAGAAAGACCAATCTCCTATCTAACTCACTGGCCTTTGCCTCCTCAATCATACCAAACACCCAAGCTATCTGATTTCAAATAAACCAGTCTCTAATAATACCTTACAGCTTCTCACTCAGTACCTATTGGACCACCTACTGTAGCCATATATATATTAATCATCTTTGTGATCAGCTTTCTGTCTATATCTAAAAGCATAATTAGCCACCACTTTTTCCAATTCTCTCTTCTACTTTTGTTCTTGAATAGTAGCACTACTAGACAAAGATCTTATATTCTAACCTACCCTCTAGATATGAGAACAAAATCACAAAGTACTATCATCTCCTCTAATACTTTCAATCTGAGGTTTATTTACTCTAATACTAAGAATACTTATATAAGTTTACTAACTATAAGATAGCTAAGTTATGAGTCACTCTTTGTAAGTATTAAATCTTTTAATATCTACTAGAATTTTGATAATTATGAATATTTCAACATTTACCAAATCTTAGAAAATTGTTAAAGTTTTCCATATTGCTAAAATGACTACTATTTGTAATACTATATATACTATATTTAGAAATCAGATTCAAGTACTGTGATCAAATATCCATTTCTCTAATTTATATTACTGATTTGGATCAACTGTTATAACTTCTTCCTAAATAGGTAATTTAACATTCTATTTACTCAAACTTCTAACCTTCAATCAGTTAAATCTCCTTATATTGTATTATTTATATTATTATATTTTTCTAATATTATCTCTTGGTATTACTCTCTAGAGGTAAGCTAGGACTGACTCATCTTTTTTAAATAACTTGTGCACTCTCTTAGTATGGTAATCTGGATATAGGAGAGCTGATACTCTCTGATTTAATCTTCTTTTTCTATTTCTGACTTCAAATTTAGTAGCTGTCTCAACTTGAAGTATTTCTGGAACTCAGTCTAATTTTTAGTAGGCCTTGAAATATGAAATTCATAACAAGTATATCTGTACTATACTCTGAATACTGTAAAAGAATTTCTCTATAGTTGGTAACTCAGTGGAATACTACTGCCTTTCTATGGCAGAGATCGGTGTTGTATCAAATATATATATATAGTTGACTATTGGGTTCATATAAACTGAAAAGTCACATAGGTTTTAGAAATCTTCCCAGTTAAGTCCTGAAATGTAATATACTAGCTCAATAGAGACAAATTACAAGATTTGATCTACTATATAGCTTGGCTTGAGCTTCTAGTTACTTTGTCAAAAAGTAACAAAATATTTAATAGTTTCTAGTACAAAATTATATAATATAGAATTAAACTGAAGTCTAATGAGAAAGACCTTATTTAGTATATAATATTAGAGAAATAAGTATCTATATAAGAAGTATAGATAGATAGATATATCTTGAGAATACTAGTATATATCAATTACCTCAAGATATATCTACCATCTATATAATGACCTAGAGAATTAATGAGCACCTCAAGACTATTGTTCTCAGTTCCTTTTAAGAACTGCCAATTCCTCTATCTTAGTTTAGAGAAACTGTTAGCATGTGCTCTTAATTCAATAAGAACCTTACTCTAGCTTAGCAATTTTTAGAAATACACTAGCTTCCAGCATACTATACTGTTGAAGAATAACTGTAAGATCTCTCAACTTCTAAATATATCTATATTAGATATCTCACAGGTCTTACTCAAAGGAATACTATTATAGTAAATAGACTCTATATTATCTATAAATGAAATGCAGGAGTATTAACTCAGGCCCAATTTTCTCTTAAAGATATATAAAAAATAACCCTAACTATCTATCAGAGTATTATCTATCATATTGAGATACTATTTCCTAAAGAAGAAGAGGAGCCCTTAGAATAGAATTACTCTGAAACTGAAGGAGATAATGAAATAGAAGCTGATGCAGAAGATGTCTAGTTATATTGGAATAATGACTAAAGAATAATCTAAGATAGACTATCTTTAGTATAGGCTGATGTAATAAGTCAGTAGAAAATGTACAAAGTTACCATTTATATTATTCTCTATAATTTAGCCATATACTATATCAAGTATACTAGTAATCAGAACTGCTCTATTGTTCTAACTTATATAAATTACCCAGATATTCAAATAAGAGCATAAAGTATTCCTAGCTAGTATTCTTTACCAGAATTTGAGATTAATATTTCTAGCTAATAGACTATACTAAATTTGAGATTTATATTCTCAATAGAAAGAGCTATATATTACTAAAAATAGTTAACTATATAGTAATCAGATAGTAATCACAACTATTAGAGATTTGAGTGAATAAACCTCAGTTTAAAATTAAAATCAAAAGGCAGAAGATAAGTCTGCCTACTATACTTGAGGAATATGTCTACTAAGAGTTACTTAATATAGAAAGGATTATAATATTTAGGAGAAATACCCACTCTAAAACCACTTTTAGAAGATTGTGAGCTTGATGTTATTTTCTACTCTAGTTTACTTTTCAATACAAAGAAAGGGAAATCTACTTTATTTATTAATCTAGAAAGAATCTATACTAATCCAGTAATCTGCTAATTTAAGAAGAAATCTATATCATCTGAGTTAGTTACTAAGAAGTTCACTATATATAAAAATTCTATACTATTTAGGAATTCACTGCCTAATTAGAAAATCACCAAAATTATCTACATTATATAAAACAAAGAAATCATTTGTTACTTTTAACAATATAACTATAAAACATACTAGTCTCAATCTTTTAATTTACCTCTATTGAGCTGATATATTACAGTACTCTCTCTAAAATAAGGCCCAAGTTCAATATTTCTACTATAGATAGTTTAGATACTATATTATAAAATGTGACAATAGAAGAAGTGACTGAAGGAACTCAGAACAACTAAATTGAGATAATGCAACCAAGTACAGGGAAACTATAGTTTATCCTATAGAAGACTTTGAGAAAAGTAATAGTGAAAACTATAGTAATCTAGACCTATATCTAATTGAGTTTCTCTATAAGAAAACAGTCTACTCTACTGAAAAAAGGAAATGATCAGTAAGAAGAGAGTAGGCAGAAGAACTATTTAAGAGAAAGATAGAGAAGATGAGAAAGAGTAGATTAAAATACCTCCTCAGTTTCTTTCACCTTTTGTCTATAAAACTACAACTTCTAAAGAATATTATCTATCTGAAGATAAAGAAATAAAGTAGAAAGAATAAGAGCTAATAATCCCAAAATTTCAAAAGAAGTATACTCCAAAGACTATATCTTGAGACAACTATAATGAAGTTTATAAGAAGATCAAAGAAGCTAAGATAGAAGTCACTTTCTTATAATTCTTATTATTGAGTTTGAAATAAATAATTGAGTACTACCAGATTGAGTACTGATTATATTTCAATCCTATAATATGAATATATACTAACTATCACCTAAATAGCTAGAAGTTATATCAGTATATATCTATAAAGAGATAAAAGTAAAAATCCTTATTGATACCAAAATAGCAATCTGTATTATTGCTTAAAGATTTCAAGTTACCTACTAGTTTCTCATTGATAAACTATCTAATCTTAGTATCATTATATCAGATAGAGTCTGAACCTAATCTCTAATAGAAGTATGAAACATTACCATCACTCTTAGACAAATCCAGTTCTCTATTCCAAAGGCTATTGTCACTAAATCTTTTACTTATGATTTGATCCTTAATACTAACTAGATGAAAAAAATGAATATAATCATTAATATTGAACTACATATCCACAAATTAGACAATAGAGAAAAGAAGTATTGAATCAAAATAACTAGTTATAAAAAATTCAAGGAGAAAAAGATTACTATTCAGAAAGAGTATATCAGTAGTAAAGAATTCAATATAAAAGAAGAAGAAAAATCTGAAGATGAAGTTAAAAACAACCTTAAGCTTTACTTACAAATTAATTTAGTAGATGACAGACTAGATGATAATATATAGATATAGAATACCATCTCATAATTAGTACTATTGCTAGTAAGCCAAAGAATACCTCACTTTCCTTAAGAGATACAAATGGTCAGAGCATTTATCTAAGATAATTGAGACAAGAAACTCTCCTAGTACAGCTTTCTCAAAATATAGAAAAAGGAAGAAGTAATGTAGCTACTCACAGAAAACACCTAATTCCATAATTGAAACCATAGAGATACAAGCAATCTAGAATAAAAAAAAAGTAGATAAAGAAGTCTCAGAACCAGAAGAACTCTCTGAGCAAATCTCTTGAGATGACTCTTGCTGGATACTACCATAAGAAGATAATTTCTAAAATATTGAAAAAGGACAAAGTATACTCACCATTTCTTAAGATAAGAAATAAATCAAGAAAGAGCCTTTTAGATAAGAAGATACCAGTATTAAATAGTCTTCTATTTCTCTCAATACTACTGTAACTAATGTTATTTACTAGTTCAACAAGAAAGACAAAGCTACTCTTAATTGGTTTCTCTAGTAACTATTATACAAATAACTATATTTTAAGAAACAATCACTATATTGGCAAATTAATTCAATGAAAGAGACCACTTCATCTTTACAGAAGTACAACCTCTAGCCACCCTCTCTCTCATATATAATAGAGATAGATACTGATTCTCAAGACAGTAAGACATTGACAATCAAAAACAGAACTTCTAAGTAATAGGATACTACTACTATAGAAAACACTCAAGCTGCCAAATCAGCCAGTATAAGAAAATTACCTCAGTCTAAATGTCATTATATATATACTCAAGAGAGGAGATGATAGAGTCAGAATTTAAAAAGACTAAGCCAAGAAACCCACAAAAAGAACCCTCAAGATCTATGATCTAAGAGATGATATCCTATCTCTTTTCAGATATATAACTTATTAAAGATAGATAGAAGATACTATCAACTTTATGGAAGCCCTAGATCTAACTAAAAAAAGAGAAATTAACTATTTCGGAGACCTCTCTACTAGTTCCAGATAGTTGCATCTTAATTAAGAGCATAGAGAATTATAACTAATAAAGTCTCAGCCCAAATATAACCTATACCTAGTAAAGATATTGCACAGTATATTCTGCTACAATCTAAAGCCAGGTCTCTAACAAAAGCCCACAAAGAGAATATAGACTATTATCTCTATAGTCTTTAAGATAAATCTATCAGCTTTGAAAGTACAGTACTTATTAATATAAAACTTGCTATATAGCTATACAAAGAAACTTACATATATCTAGCTAACCTTGAGATCTGAACTTGCTAAGTAAGGAGTAACTACAGAAGTAGGAATAATAGACTCTAGATATATAGGCAAAATTAAAGTTATCTAGAAAAATAATAACTCAGAATATGTTTAAATCTACAGAAGAGAAAAAGTCTCCTAAGTAGTCTTTGTAGAAGTTAAGATACCTCAACTATAAGAAGTCTATGATCTGATCCAAGATATAAGACAGACTAAGATAATTGAAAGTTCTGATAAGAAGAAAGTATATCTCATTTAGATCAATCACTTAAAGAATATTATACTCTAATAAGTATACTATGACTGAACAAACTTCACAAGAACCTAATCTTAGAACTAGAAGAACAGATATCTTCAAAATCTTTATATCGTTAGATATGAGAAAATTTTTCTTTAAAATAAATAAAGATCTCAAGAAACTTAAAATAGAAGGACTCATATTTTCTCATAAGATAAACTCAGTATATTCTCAAGCAACTAACTAAACCTGAGATATATAGTCTCATTCTATCAAAAGAAACTATCATAGACCATCTAGAGCCCTATCTTGTTCAGATATACAGAGAAGTCTATTAACTAAACTTATCTAAAAATAGTAAAATATCTCAGAAAAATAGAAAGGCCTCTCTGTAACTCAAGTGAAAATGATGCTATTTATGAATATTTGAGAAGAACCTCTTCATAAATATGATAAATATTAATGATATCTAGCTAAATAACTCATTATATTACTATAGCATAAATATAGAAAACTTGTATCTATCCAATAGAAATCCTACAGAATACCCTACTATCTAATGATATTTAAGAAAGAATACATTTAGGAGCTCTTAGATAATATAGTTATTCAATTCTCTACTAGCTGTTAGACTAGCTCTACACTTATTATATCTAAGAAAGAAGAATGAAGACTCTGTATAGATTATAGAAAGCTCAACTTAGTAATGGAAAAAGATATCTATTCCTCACAGCAGGCATCTTTCTCTGGTACAATTCACATTACACAAACTACAAGCAACGGTTTTCAACACAACTCGGAGAAAAGGTACTATACAAATGTCATTGAGCAAGAGTTCTGATGGGCATGCTGGGTCAGGTATGCCTGGGGCCTTAGGTTGGCAGAGTGTGGGGAGGGGTTATGACCTGGGGATGGGGGTCTTTGGAGGATCAAAGGGTGGCAAGGGTTCTGGAGGAGGGTCAGTGTCTGGTGGGAAGGGAGGGTGGACTGGCCCTGCGAGTTTTGCTGACAAGGTGAAGGGGAGTGGATGGCTGGTTGGTGAC
Source organism: Jimgerdemannia flammicorona (assembly GCA_003990745.1). Lineage (NCBI taxonomy): Eukaryota > Fungi > Mucoromycota > Endogonomycetes > Endogonales > Endogonaceae > Jimgerdemannia > Jimgerdemannia flammicorona. The sequence continues at coordinate 49 of RBNI01005117.1, read as the reverse complement.
AGGGCTGGTGCTGCTGTGGGGAAGGGCAAGGCGAGCCTTGGGAGGGGGG
>RBNI01005116.1:0-13008 GCA_003990745.1 Jimgerdemannia flammicorona | reverse complement strand
TGTTACAGATAAGAGAATGAGTGATAATAGTGAACTAGTGAGATACTAAACTAGGAGTAGTTATTGAGGTTAGGGTAGATATTATCTCAGTAGGGTCTTTTGATTGGCTAATAAGGGGTAGGGTAATGTAGAAGTCAGTATTCTGACTATATCTATAACAATTTTACAGTCATATTTAGTCTTAGTATATTTTTGCATCTTTTAGTTAGTATTTTCTTATTATTTCTTGAACATTCTACTATGTTCCACTACTTTTTACTTACTTAGAAACCTTCTCTTAGTATTCAGACACTACTAAAACATTCTTGTCTTTTCTTGGCACTAAGTATCTTATCTTAGCTAATCATGGAACCTTTCAGAACATTGTAGAATAGTATTAGTCAGCTTTGCTAAGAACCTATTTCTTGGTATTTCTCTTTTTTTCCAAGATCCTTCCAGATATTTCTTTCAGATCATATATAAATATTCTTGTTCTCTATCTGAATAAAGCTCAGAATATTTTCTCCCAGAAATTCTTCAAGAATACTTGAATCTTTAAGTATCTCTTCAAGCTACTTTAGACCAATTAGAACTTCCAGATTTAGCTACTTTCTCTTAAAGAAACTAGAACTGTTACACTTGGTAGCAGTGGTGTCATTATATCTTACCTTATTAAGAAACCTTACATGAATTCAGAAACCAGTCACAACTAGTCACCCAAACCTGAAATGAGTCACAAAGAGTCAGTCTATCAACCAGACCCCTCTGCTACAGAAGAAGTAGGAAGACTGCAGCTTGGTATAGAGAATATGATCAATACTATAGTTCATCAAATCTAAGAACTTCAAGTACAACTAGAATAGCAGAAAACAAGAACTACAAGTATATCATATTCTGCTATAGCACTAGTCAGTTTCAAGCCATTCAAGCTAGATATCTTCTATAGTCATTGATAGTACTTATAAAAAACTAAATCAAGTTGAATTGACTCTCAATTCAATTTGATACAAACTGAATCAAGGCTCAATTCAATTTGGCTTTCATTCAATTTGACTTTCATTTGATTTAGCTTTTGTTTGATTTGATTTGGCTTTTATTCAATTTTACCTTCATTTGATTTAACTTTTATTCAATTTGACTTTTATTTAATTCAACTTTTATTTAGTTTGGCTTTTGTTCAATTTGATTCAGCTTTCATTCAACTTTTATTTGGTTTGATGTGAGTTATGTAACTTTCAGAATTATATACTTTAAGGATACCTAAATCAAATTGATTTGAATTAATTCAATTTAGTTCTAAATTTAAGTCAAATTGATTTGATTCAGTTCCAAACCTGAATTGAATTGATTCAATTCAGTTCACATGCTACCCATATACTATACTACTCACAATAAATACTCTCTTCTAACATATTAATCATATCAGAGGAACTGTTTTCACTACTACCATCACTTATGGAAGATACTAGAGCAGCCTTGGTATCAGTAGATACAACTTCAACAAGTGCAAGTATAACCTCATTACAATAATCTAGTATAGAGAGAAGAAAAGAAAAAGAAAAAGAAAAACCACACAAACACTCTGAGATCTAGAAAGAATTTACAAAGATAGATAAAAATGGTAAAACTAGAGTGAAATACAATTACTATTCAGCAATATATAAATTTATAGATAGTTTAACAATAAATATGCAGGACCATTTTACTTGAAGCCATAAAGTTAAATAAGTAGGAGCAATAGATTTATTTCTTTCACAAATATTATTAATTCACTTTATCTTTTTTTTTTTTTTTTTTTTTTTTTTTTTTTTTTTTTTTCTATTTTATTCATTATTACTTAAAATTTTCTTATTATAATAATAGCCAAAATTCAACACACAATTATTTCAAGAGAAGCTTATTCACTAGATTATTCAGGATAATCAGCCTTTCATAGTTATTGAGAATTCAGAACTGAGAGATATTTTTCATCTTTTGAAATTGGATATTACTATTTCTTCTACTAGAATGATTCAAAATAAAATCAGATCAACTTTTGAATAAAGTTGGAATACTATCAAAATTAAACTACAGGTAAATCTTAATAATTTGAATATTAATTTAAATAATCAAAATCTCATTTAATTCATTGGAAACTAGAATATACTAGATTGAATATCCTTCACTCTTAATATATAGATATTGCTAAATATGTATGTATTTCTTGGAATTAATGCATATTAGATCTGTTAGGATTGGTGACTCAATTCTATATTGATTGATTTTATTGAGCTGTCAAGATCTCACTTAGGTGAAAATCTTGCTGATGTCTTCTTGAAGTGTATTAAAGACTTTAGCATATAGACAAAGATATATATTTTTCAAAAAGAGTATTTTCATACTTTCATATTATTGTTTGATATTTAAAAATTATCTTACTTTTTGAATTATTTACTCTAGGTATTGGCTATAATAATAGACAATATAACTAACAATAATGTTTTATTGATCATATTGGTCTAAACTATCTATCAATACAACATATATGATGTATGACTCATATCATTAATCTGGCTGTTCAGGATTTTTTAACCTATCTGAAGACTGATCAAGATACTATTGATATACTATAAAAAAAAAAAAAAAAAAAAAAAAAAAAAAAAAAAAAAAAAAAAAAAAATACTGTTGATATAACTGAGAGTAGAGAAATTTCAAAACTTTGAATAATTGTTATGAAGATTCAATCATCTTTACTGCATCAAGAGAAATTTGTTAAGAAGTGTAAAATATTTAAACTCAAACTGAAAGAACTTATTTTAGATGTCAAAACTCAATGGAATTTAATATATTCTATGATTGAGCTAACCTTAGAATTTTCAGATATAAGTCTTTTTTAAATTCAATTTAAATAATCTAATAAATTTATTTTCTATAATATATAGTCTTTAACTGTAACTGTTATTGCAGATAAAGACTTAAGAAAATATACTATTGAGAGTCATACTTGAGAAATATTGAAAGATACTATGGAAATTCTAAAGAGCTTCAAAATGGCAATAGATCTTGCTGCTCAAGAAAAATATCTAACAATCTATTCTACTGTTCTGATTTATAATTTCTTATTGGATATATTAGAAGAGTATGATGAGAAGATTTGAAAAACTACAGATGAGCAATTGAATACTACAAGAGAGCAATTAAATACTATCAGAGAGCAATTAAATACTATTTATGTAAGCGCACAACCTCCAAGCCACAGAAATCACACGTCACCCTTTTAACAAGCTACTGAAATCACATGCAACCTCTGAACAAATCTGAAAATCACTTGTGTATCATAAAGCTGAGTCAAACAAAAGTCACAGCGCACAAAGCTGAGTCAATATGAAGTCACGGAACACAAGGTTCACACAAACGGAATCTTACCAATCAAGAACAGATGTATATATACTGAGCCCTGAGATGTGTCGAAACAGAGAACCAAAACAAATAACAACCACAACTTCCAAACACACAAACATGACCACCGAGATCTACAACCGCATCCGTGCTGATATTTGGAATGCCATTATCAACCGAGCCACACCCCCTCTGCCTCTTATGAATATCCATAGCCTCACACCCCTCTACTTCATGGAAGCCCAATGGAATGCCCTGAATATGATTAACAAGGCCCACTGGATCAGACAAATCTCAAGCTACTACCAGATCGGCCGCCTTCTGGAAGACATGGTCGAACACCACCATGATACAGACATTATCCAGATGTCTCAACACCAGAAGCTCATCGCCCGCAAACACCGAGAACTCTTCTACGAGTACAGCACCTTTATTCTCTGCCTCCGAGTTACTACCAGCGAAATGGTTGCTACCCTGTCCTACAGGCAAATCGATGACATGATACAAGAACTCAACCACAAGTATCTTGAGTACATTCAGACTACCGACAGAACCTTCCCACACCCCAATGACCACATCCTGCAAATGCCCCAAGTTGGATATGCCATGAAGGACATCTACGATATAATTAACTTTGATGAAGATGAAGCAGAAGACAATGATCCCTCTGATGCTGACATGACCTCAAGCCAAGGATCTCTACCAACCCTGATCACACCACCAACCTTGCCGATGAACTTACAACAGTTCATAACCACATATAAGACTTATTGGAACAATGACCACTGGCACGAATATCAATCTGCATTCACCCCTGATTACTTCAACTACAATGAAGAGACTGGAGAACACAACCTGTACCTCCAGACAACCCTCGAGATCGAACCAACAACTCCACCACCTGAGTATGAGCGACATGAACTACAGCTGCCAGCTTACTACAACCCCGTGACTCATAGTACTATAACCTATAGAAGGTACGCAGACAGCGAATCCGATGAAAGCGAAGACAATGCACCCCTCCTTCGCCCACCAACACTTTATTTAGTATATGAGACAGATGATGCTATCCTGTGGGATGGAGATGAAGTCCCAATGTATTATTACCTCAGTGAACAAGGAGAAGTAATCCGTGAATCACTCTTCCTAGATGACTACTTCATCAGAGATGATGTCATCAATGGTGATGTCATTGAAGACTACCCAGACAGTATGTAAACCTATAAATAGATTAGCAGTCATAGTATAGTTAGATTAGCCTTATACGACATGACTGTGAACTGACTCAGCAGTCAGACGATCTCTTGATATATCAGATCACACTTGTACTATGTGACTGTATTCTGACTCAGCAAAGTACTTAGTGCTACATCCATATCTAGCATAGCCCAGATAGCCCCTCACTAGTATAAATACCCCCTCCCCCAGACCTCAGAATCTCAGACCTGAACAATCCGAACACAACTCCTGAGCACTTCCCTACCATATCCCTTCTTACAACTACTCCTAGTATAGCAATATCATGAATAGCGAATAAACCTATTTAATAACTCTTAAGTAAATCCACTCCCCGTTAGGTCCCACTCCTAACCCCATCACGAAATTTCCTAATTGGGTATTGTCTGCAGCGATACGCCAATTCAACTAAGCTGGTCTTAGTTTCTTGAACTTCCTGAAATACGGAAAATCCTGAACATCCAGAACTAGTCCAAGAAAGGACTTTGGTTGAGACATCAACCTGATCTTGAAATCAATAAGTATAGAGGACGTACTCCATATGAAATTGATCTTGACTATAAGAAAACGGTCTTCTAGAATATCCAGAACTTCCAGAAAACCCTTCCAGAACTACGTAATGGTTACCCTAAAAAGCAACCCTCTTATAATTTATCTAATACTAACAGCAGCTATTGATAAGTTGAAAATATATTATTCAATAACAGATATTCCAACTTATTATATTGGTACTAGTAAGTAAAATTTTGAAACTTGAGAACTATATAAATTTTACATTTTGAATTTTTATATTTTGAATTTATTTTTCTTTAAATATATCAGTACTTGACTCTAGACTTAAACTATTATATTATATATCTCATGAATGGGAGTCTGAATGAGTTGAGGCTGCTAAGAGAGCTGTTTATATAACTTATGATGAAACCTATGCATCTCTCTCTAGATCAGTTTATCAAGAATAGTCTAATATTGTGGATACTGAAATCAATGATATTGATACTGCATTACAATAACATATATTCAACAAAAGACAAAAACTAATAGCAAACTCTGAGCATAAGGTAGATATTTATTTGAAAAGTTAAATTGTTAAATATCTAATAAGAATTGATATATTATCTTAGTGGTAAGTAAGTTGAGACTTTAATTTAAATTGTATTTAAATCAAATTATATTTAATTCGAATCAAAATATATTCAAAAACATTAGGACCATATTGGAGATTTCCCAAATCTAGTGAAAATGACACAAGACTATTTAGTCATCCCAGCAATAAGTACTCTAATTGAGAGAATCTTTTCTAATAGTAGGAATCTTGTATCACTTAAAAGAGGTACTTTAAAACTAGAAACAATTTAGGAATATATGTGTTTAAAGGTATGGCAATCAGCCTAGTGCTAACTAACCCCAAAATCTCGAAATGTAACTATTTTTATATAATTAAATTAAAATACTTATCATAAAATCTCTCTGATATAGTGCTTTGAAAGCAGGTATTTGAGAGCTTAAGATATGGCAGGCACTTTAAAAGCAAGTGCTTTGAAAGCTTAAAATATGGCAGACACTTTGAAAGTAGGGCAGATATCATCAGGGTGGATACTTTAAAAGCAGGGCAGATGTTATCAAGGTATCATAGATATGGTCATAGGTCATAGGTCATAGGAATCATGATGAGAGTTGTGTTGGAAACAGAAAGCTTAAGATATAGTGAGCACTTTGAAAGTGGGCAATTCAAAAGCTTAAGATATAGTAGATATAAGTGCTTTGAAAGTGCAGATGCTTTGTGAAAGCAGGCACTTTGAAAGCTTAAGATATGGCAGGTACTTCAATCTAAAATATATAAATAAGTATTTCTAATGTAAAAATTTCTATAAAAAAAAAAAAAAAAAAAAAAAATTAAAAAATAAAAAATTTTTAAAAAAAAAAAAAAAAAAAAAAAAAATGTCCTCTTCCTCTTCCTATATCAATCTTTATATACTTATTAAAGATCTTATCAGAGTATTGCAGAAAATGAATCAGAGAATCCATAAAGTCTCCAGTCAGCTCAATGAAGGAAATAAGTCTAGAGTTAAATGTAAGAAAATAAGAATGAAGATTACTGAGGCAATTCAAGAATTTGATCTAGACATAGATGAAGTATTTAAGGTTAAACCCACTGCTACTACTATCAATCTAGATATAGACAAAACATTTGAGGCCAAACCTACTATCACTACTACTGCTGCTCCAAATACTACTGCTGCTGTTACTACTACTGCCATAGCCTCCAATGCTGCTATAGCCCCCAATACTGCTATAGCCCCCAACACTACTACTGCTATAGCCTCCAACACTGCTGCCCCCAATGCTGCCACCATTGACATTTTGGACTCAGACATTGAAGTGGAGAATAATATGCTCACTAATACTATCACTATTGAGATTTCAGATTCAGATATTGAAGTGGAAGTCAATGAAATGTTTGAAATTTCTGACAATAATACTCCAGACATCATAATTTTGAGTGATGAGGAGGTTCTAGTTCCAAAAAGAGGTCATCCACATATCAGTTACTACAATTGTAGGTGATATGGAAAGAAATGTAGTATGATACCTTGAATCTATCAGAAGATCAACCTCTTGACTCCAAATCTATCTCTCCAAAAAAGAGTATATAATAACACTCATCAGGCAGCAGTAACTAGATATAAGAGGAATCATTGATAGCCTATATCATTAATAGCCTAATCTATATTATAATCAATAAAATTTTTATGATATTATCATTCAAATAAAGCCTCCATTCAATTTGATCCTAATCGAATTGAGACTCCATTCAATTTGACCCTAATCAAATTGAGACTCTATTTGATTCAACTTCTATTCAATTTGACTTCTATTTAACTTGAAAAAATCCTGATTCAATTCAGCTTTTCAGATCTCCCATTCAATTTGACTCAATTTCATTCAATTCATTTGCAAGTACTAGTTATTGAGGAGGACTATCTATAGATGCAGTTGGACCAATACTTTGAGCTTATAAGAATAGAAAAAGACATGTAAGTCCAATTTGCTGCTACACTTCTCTGAGGAAATACAGCCATCTGGTGGTACAATTATATCATAGTTATATCTATATACTCATATATATAATTCAGAGACTGGGAAGCTTTCAAGAGAGCCCTTCACAAGCAGTTCAAGCCTGATAATACTACCAAGCTAGCCAGAGACAAGCTAGTGAATGTCAAGCAACTCAAGTCTATACAAAGCTATAATATATAATTTTTGTTAATCCTACTTGAGCTATCAGCAATATCTGAGAACAAAAAGATAAACCACTATATTCAAGGTCTGAAGGAAAATACACAAGTCAAGGTTAAGCTAAAAGAGCCCAAAAATCTTAATAAAGCTATGAGAATTACTGATAGGTTTGATGTCATCACCTTTGGTAACTACTTTGAACCAGAATACTGTAAGAAGAACTACTTTGAGAACCATCACAGAAACCAACCAAAGACAGTTGGCTTGGTACCAATAGATTTGGATACTATGAACAAAAAGAATACCAAGCTTACTCTTGAAGAAAAGGACTATCTGAAGAAATCCAGAGTCTGTTTCTTCTATCATCAAACAGGACATATTGTAACCAAATGTTCTAAGAAGACTAGTGAACCCTCAATACCAGTCACTGTATTGTCTAAGAACACATCTGTCAACCCCACTATCAGTCAATCCAAGCTTAAGATCAAGAAGCTTCACCTGAAAGCCCAGGCCCCTCAATATCAAATAGAAGGAGTCATTAGTCTTAATCTACACTCAGTTAAATAAGTCACTATTCTAGCCAAGGGCCAGACTCTGATGTCTACTGGAATTGTAGTTCAATGTCCTGAAGAACATTATACCAGAATTGCATCACAATTAGGACTCAGTGTCAAATATTATTTAGATATAAGTGCTGATATCATTGACCCAGGCTTTTGAGGACAAGTTCAAGTTCTGCTTATCAATCAGAAGGATCAAGACTACATAGTCAAGAAAGGGGACTGAGTCATACAAATGATCTTAGAAAAAGCCAGTCAACTCAAGATTACAGAAGTCTAAGAACTCTCTGAAACCAAATGAGATTAAAAAGGTTTTGGTAGCACTGATCAGGCAGTAAGTCTTAGTGAAAATTGAGCTCAAGCTATGCTCATTTTCAAAGGCCTAATCAAAGAAAAAGAAGTTCAAGTACTCATAGACAGTGGAGCTATAGAGAACTTCATCAATCATAATCTCATCAAAAGCCTCAAGATCTTTACCAAGTCTGCACTTAAGAACAATAGTATAGTTACTGCAGATGGTACTCTATACCCTATCAAGTCAATTGCCACCAAACTACCCATCAAGATCCAGAAATATTGGAAATGAGTAGACTTCAAGATCACACTACTAAGAGATTATGACTTGATTTTAGGAAAACCCTAGCTTATGAAATACAACCCAGATATCAATTGGTGCAAGAATGAAGTCACTCTACTTTAAGATAGAGCTAACATTACTATCAAGACAGACAAGACCACAAGTAGGACCCAGATTACAATACTGTTAGCTATACAGTACAAGAGAGCACTCAAAAAGACAATATATATCTTTATTGTAATGATCTATCCCAAGAAACAATACAAGAGACTGAAAGTGTCAAGTTACTGTTAGAAGAATTCAAAGATGTCTTTCCAGATAAGCTACTTGGTCTATCACTTATACAAGAAGTTGATCATGAAATCAAACTGATCCCAGAAGCTATACCACCCAAGAAATACATATACTGTATATTGCTACTTGAAATTGAAGCATTTAAGAAGAAACTAGAAGAACTACTTGCATAAGGAGCTATCTAGTCAAGCAAATCTCCTTATAGCTCACCAGTCTTATTTATTAAGAAGAAGGATAGTACCCTGTGAATATGCATAGACTATCATATACTCAACAAACTCACTGTCAAGAACTGCTATCCACTATCCTTGATTGATCAAATCTTTGATGCTCTCAAGAATACCAAGTACTTCACTAAGTTGAACCTTATGTCAGAATACCACCAGATTCGAATCAAGTCAGAAGATATTCCCAAGACTACATTTATAACTCTCTTTGGACTCTATGAATTCCTGGTCTTAGTATTTGGTCTCACTAATGTATTTACCACATTCCAGACCCTGATGAATAAGATATTCAAGGACCAACTATTTATTTTCCTGTTGATATATCTTGATGATATCCTGATCTTTAGTGCAACTAAAGAAGAATACCTCAAATATATTTGAATAGTTCTAGAGATCCTACAAAAATACAAGCTTTATACCAAGCTCAAGAAGTATGAATTCTTCAAGGAATAAGTTGAATATCTTAGCCACATTGTCTCTGTATAAGGAATTTAAGTAGACTTATACAAGATAGAAGCAATTGAAGAATGGTCCATTCTGTCAAACCTCACAGAACTCTGATCCTTTCTTGGTCTAGCTGGCTACTACTGCCACTTTGTCAGAAACTTCTCTGATATTGCTGAACCACTGACTAATCTCATAAAGAAGGCCCTGCACTCAGACCACTATGTACTCTATATCTGGAACCTCTTTTATCAATAAACTTTTCAAGAACTCAAGAACTGCCTGACTTATGCTTTAGTCCTGCATAATGCAGATCAAGGTCTAAAATTCACAGTCACTACTGATGCATCAAATTTTGCCATTGGAGTAGTCTTATCATAAGATGATGGTAAAGAACACCATCTTATTGCTTTTAAATCCCACAAGTTGGCTCTGGTCAAACAAAGCTAGCCACTCACAAGAAGGAACTACTGGCAATAATATATACATTAGACTACTGGCAATGCTATCTAGAAGGTATTGAGTTTGATGTCATTACTGACCATCAATCTCTCAAGTACATTAATATCCAACCTACTCTGTTATATCTATAAGCCAAGTGGAGCCTCAAGCTTCAAACCTTCAATCTGATGATCATCTATAAGTCTGGCAAGATACTTATAGTATCAGATGCCTTATCAAGATGTCTCAACCTTATCACAATCATGCAAGTCACCTTAGTATTAGAATTTCTAGACCAAATCAGGCAAACTTATAAAGAAGACACAGTTGACACTAGAGTTTTCTTGAATGAGCTCAAGGATATATATATTGTCAAGAACAATCTGATCTATCATCAAGACCAAGTCTATCTACCTAAAAACATGAACCTATATTATAAGGTTTTGCAAGAACACCCTTGCCAGTTATCTAGAAATTGAGAAGACTATCAAGAATATCTAATACTGCTACTATTTGTCAAGTATGATCAAGGAAATCAAGAATTATATTACCAACTGTGATCTATGCCAGTACAATAAGTCTACCAACCAAGTTCTAACTAGTTCGCTACAACCACTGCTAATTTCCACTAAGAAATTTGAGCAAGTTATCATAGACTTTATACATAACTTAACTATTACAAACTCAATTTGGTACTGATACTATTATCATATTTATTGACTGCCTGACCAAGACTATGGTTGCTGAACCAACTACTACCAATTCTACTATACTTGAGATTGTAAGAATCTTCTTCAAGTCCATCTTCTGTCACTATGGCCTACCATAAGTAATTATCAGTAATTGTGATCCCAAGTTCACCAGTCACTTCTGGCAAACTCTCTTCAAGACCCTGGGAACCCAATTGGCTATATCTACTACCTTTTATCTACAAACTGATGGACAAACTGAGCATATGAACAGAATGCTAGAACAAATGCTTAGAAACTATATTTCTTATAAGTAAGATAATTGGGACCACTATCTGACTTATGTAAAGTTCACATACAACAATGCTGTCTAATCATCTACTGGTCTTTATCCTTTCTAATTACTTCATGGTCAAGATTCTGAGACCTCTGCAAGTTTATTTCCTTTCAAGAAAAGCAGTCAAATATAAGTCTCTACTACCAAGAACCTTATAGACAAAATGAATGAACTACTCAAGATTGCTACTGTAAATCTTCAGAAAACTCAATAGTATCAAGCCAAGTATGCTGATAAGAAATACTGCAATATCACTTATACTATTAGAGATCAAGTCCTACTGTCTACTGAGAACCTCAAGATATAATTTCAAGTCAACTGCTCTTTGAATAAGTTCCAACTCAAGTATATTGGACCTTTTGAGATTACTGAACAAGTCTCTGCATCCTTCTATTGCCTTAAGCTATCTGAAACCATGAGAGTACACCCAGTCTTTCATATATCACATCTCAAAATCTGGAACTAGTCACTGCCCTACCCTGGTCAAATTCCTAAGCTATCTACCTCTGTAATTATTGAAGACCATATTGAGTATAAAGCTGAGAAAATTCTTAACAAATGAATCTGCTACCATCATCCTGAATACCTAGTCAAGTGGATGGGTTACCCTAAATATGATACTATCTGGGAACTACTGGTCAACCTCAAGAACTCTCAAGATCTAGTTCAAGACTTTAAGATAAAATGTATTGCCCAATCTCTATAGTAACTTTCTTGGATTGTCAATGACCTATAGCAATGAGCAGTACCTTGGCTATGGTATAAGGGCTTCTGGTGGGGGGTAATGGAGAGAGCACACCAGATAGGCCTGCATTGGTGAGAAAATGAGAGGGAGGTACTGAGGGGGTCCAGCTATGTGGAGGTAGGACAGACTCCTTCTGGGGAGTGTTCTGCTTACTGAGTTTGATATTGGTAATGGGGTGGAGTGTCAGCGAGGACTTGGCCAGGATCTTTGGCTGAGTAGTTAGCAGGTAGTAGAGATTGATGAGAAGTGGGACTAGGCAGGAGTCTGGTTGTAGAGTACTGAGGTGCAGAGGTGGCTTCCTCCCAAGTTCTAGATAGTATAGTGGTAGATGCTGAGGAGGAATATCATGCTAAATTTCCATGCTAGACATCTGATGGATGGTGGCCAATTTGATTGTGAGGAGTGTTACAATATAGGGCATTTTGGGGGATTTGTACAAATGCCAGAACATTGGCTAGGAGAGTGTGAAGTTCTTGGGGACTTTTAGATAGCAGTAGGGGACTGGCTGGGTGTGGTGAGGAGGCCGAATGAAGAGAGAGGTTACTGGGAGGATTTGAAATCTCATTTAGTGGGGGGTATCGGCAATGGTTGGCTTACTATAGAGTGGGTTTTAGCAGTGTGGGTAGGGCTGGCTGGACATTGGCTCTTTGTTTTTGAGAAGAGACACCAGATGGGTGTCTAGGAGAAGTTATTAAGGTGGGAGGAGTTGTTGAGTGATTTGCTAACTGGGCGGTGGGTTGGTTGGGGTCCCCAGAGTAGGTGACATTACCAACTGGTAGAAGGGATTTGTAAACAAAGTGGTGGGCGAGTAGTACTGATGTCTGACAAAGTAGTCTTTCATCATGAGAGAGTGGGGGGGGG
>RBNI01005115.1:0-13008 GCA_003990745.1 Jimgerdemannia flammicorona | reverse complement strand
ATATTGCTATACTAGGAGTAGTTGTGTGAAGAGTATTGTGGGGAAGTGCTCAGGAGTTGTATTCGGATTGTTCAGGTCTGAGATTCTGAGGTCTGGGGGAGGGGGTATTTATACTAGTGAGGGGCTATCTGGACTATGCTAAATATGGATGTAGCACTAAGTGCTTTGCTGAGTCGGAATGCAGTCACGTAGTATAAGTGTGATCTGACATGTCAAGAGATCGTCTGATTGCTGAGTCAGTTCACAGTCACGTCATACAAGGCTAACCTAACTATACTATGACTGCTAATCTAATTATAGGTTTAGGTGCTGTCTGGGTAGTCTTCAATGACATCACCATCGATGACATCATCTCTGATGAAGTAGTCATCTAAGAAGAGTGGTTCGCGGATTACTTCTCCTTATTGGCTGAGGTAATAATACATTGGGACTTCATTTCTGTCCCACAGGATAGCATCATCTGTCTCGTATGCTGGATAAGGTGTTGGTGGGCGAAGAAGGGGTGTGTTGTCTTCGCTTTCATTGGATTTGCTGTCTGCGTACCTTCTATAGGTTACAGTACTATAAGTCACGGGGTTGTAGTAAGCTGGCAGTTGTGGTTCATGTCGCTCATACTCGGGAGGTGAAGTGGTTGGTTCAATCTCGAGGGTTGTCTGGAGGTACAGGTTGTTTCTCCGGTCTCTTCATTATAGTTGAAGTAGTCGGGGGTGAACGCAGGTTGGTATTCGTGCCAGTGGTCATTGTTCCAATAAGTCTCGTATGTGGTTATGAACTGTTGTAAGTTCATCGACAGAGTTGGCGGTATGATCAGGGTTGGAAGAGATCCTTGACTTGAGGTCATGTCGGCGTCAGAAGGATCATTGTCTTCTGCTTCGTCTTTGTCAAAGTTGATTATATCGTAGACGTCCTTCATAGCGTATCCAACTTGGGGCATTTGCAGAATGTGATCATCGGGGTGTGAGAAGGTTCTGTCTGTGGTTTCAATGTACTCAAGATACTTGTGGTTGAGTTCTTGTATCATGTCATCGATTTGGCCATAGGACAGGGTAGCAACCATTTCGCTGATAGTAACTTGGAGGCGGGGAATAAAGGTGCTGTATTCATAGAAGAGTTCTTGGTGTTTGCGGGCGATGAGTTTCTGGTGTTGAGACATCTGGGTAATATCTGTATCATGGTGGTGTTCAACCATGTCTTCTAGGAGGCGGCCGATCTAGTAGTAGCTTGAGATTTGTCTGATCCGGTGGACCTCGTTAAGTATGTTCAGGGCATTCCATCGGGCTTCCACGAAGTAGAGAGGTGCTTGGCTGTAGATATTCATGAGGGGCAGAGGGGGTGTGGCTCGGTTGACAATAGCATTCCAAATGTCAGCACGGATGCGGTTGTAGATCTCGGTGGTCATGTTTGTGTGTTTGGAAGTTGTGGATGTTGTTTGTTTTGGTTCTCTGTTTCGACACATCTTGGGACTGGGTATATATGCATTTGTTCTGGATTGGTAAGATCCCATTTGTGTGAATCTTGTGTTCCGTGACTTGGTATTGACTCAGCTTTGTGCACTGTGACTTCTGTTTGACTCAGCTTCATGATCTTGCAGGTGATTTCCAGATTTGTTCGGAGATCACGTGTGATTTCTGTGGCTTGGAGGTTGTGCGCTTATATCTTGATATTTGTAAAAATATTAATATTTATCAAAACTTTAACATTTGTAAAATGACTATTATTTGTAACTATACTATATTTGGGAATCAGATTCAGGTACCATAATCAAATGTCTATTTCTCTAATTTATGTTACTAATTTGAATCAACCATTACAATAGAAAAACTAATTACTAATTATATAAGTAATATTATAATATTTTATATATATCAGCATACTTGACTTAATACTATTAGATCTTCTAAAAGTTAATAATATAAGTAGTTTATCTATCTTATCAATAAGGTTCTTAGTAGTAGAGACTTATATTCAGCTGGTTTTCTAAAAGAGAACTAAACTTGTAAAGATCTCAGAGTTTTGACTATAGAGTAGCTGAAAAGAAGACAGACTATAGGAATTGAACTATATTATAATATATAAATTCTATATATATTAAATACTAATTTTAATTATCTTATTTATAAGAAATATAGTTTCTGAGTATTATGACAGTTGATCTAAATTAGTAATATAAATTAGAAAAATAGACATTTGATTATAATATCTAAATCCAATTTCCAAATATAGTATAGCCTTATAAATAGCAGTCATATTTTTATAAATATAGAAACTTCACAAATATAAAAATCCTACAGATATAGAATCTTCATAATTATAGAGATTTTACAGATATAGAGGACCTATACTTATAGAAAATAACTTATAGAAAATGTAGTCATAACTTATAACTAGCAAACTTGTATAAATATTCCAGTATCTAGAGTGAATAAACCTCAGATCAAAATAGTTCAAAGTAAAGAGAAAGCAAAGGAACTAGTAAGCCTATAGGTAGATACACTTTGAACTTACTCATCTCTGTATCTGAGAACTCTGTAAAGTCAAAGAAGATCAAGTTTTCAAGATATGGAAATCTGATATACTTATAGAGTTATGTGTCTGTTACATTATAACTTAGTGCCCATTGGCTGATGATTCAAGATGAATCAATTACTTTTAAGCTGAACAATAAACAATTACTACTATCTAAACAACTACACAAATTGAATTAAGATATTCAAACAAGATAGATATGAGACCACCAGTATTCTACAGATATATCTCAGATGAATTGATCATTACCTTTATTGATAATTTTGAACAGTATATTACTGTAAGGACTCTGACAGCAATACAGCAAGTAGCCCTCATACTCTTTAGTCTCCAAGGATCAGTAAGAGCAGTATTTATAGCTACAACCTATATAGAAAATGATGACAATACTGTACTAATAATACAGAAGGCTTGGCTCTGAACCACCTACTATATAGATAAGATCAAGTAAGCTCTGAAGAATTAGCTCAATATAATGTATCAAGGAATAAGTGAGGATCCAAACATATTCTACACCAGAATCTGATATTAGATAATCTTTGCAAATTATGCTACTGCTATCTAAGATCAAGTAGCTAAGACAACCTTTATGAAAAGAGTTCATCCAGAGATAGCTCTGACCATCTGCTCATCACTAGTAGTTCTGAATCTAGTACAAAAGATTATCTATGTCTAGCAATATTAGATAGTTAGACATCCACAAGATCACACAATAGAAAGAGTTACTGGAGTTAGAATTGAAGCACTTAAGACAACCAATATGATCTCTACCATAGTGATCAATCAAAACATACCTCAGCCAAGAGCTACTGAGTAGTAGAGAAATAATATCCCAATAGAGAGACTTGCTAAGAAGTTTGCCAAAATGACAGCCCACTTAGGAGATATGATAAAAGAAATTAGAGAAAGAGACTGCTGCCTAGTTCAGAAGTTTGTTACTACTATAGACAAAAAGAGAGATACCTGCTATACCTGTAGATAAGAAGGCTACTACTCATATGAATATATGAGCAAAACCAAACACAAGGCTCAGCCAAGCAATGCTACTCAAAATAAGAAACAGGCCAACACCATTACCTTTGAGGAGATTAGAGAATCAGATAAAGAAAAATAGAAAGCCTACTCTGCTAAGACTGTCAAGAAGGATGTCTACAAGCAACCCTATAAGAGACCACCAAGAAGACTTAAGAAGAACCCTGTAGAAAAACAGATGAAAACTGCTACAGAAAGCTAAGGTAAAGAAATGGATCAAGATACAGAGCTGGAATAGGCTGTCCAAGATATTATCCAAAGAACTACCCCAGCTAGTAAAGGAGAAAAGAAGAAGAAGCTATACAAAACCAAGATCTTCAAGTATGATATCTTTAAGGATCTCAGTCAACAAAAGGTCAATATAACCTTTGGCCAGCTGGCAGAAATATCCATATTCAGACAGCAAATGAGATATAGACTTGCTGAGATAACTAAAGAATAAAGATAGAAGATAACTGAAGCCAACAATGTTCAAGAAGACTCTGGAGAAGAGAGTGAAGATAATTGTAAGATGTCTGCCTATATAACCTATCAAATTGAAGATAGAATCTTTGAGGTCATTATTGATACTAGAGCAGAAGAATGTCTTCTCAGCAAAAACACAGCAGACCACCTAGGTTGGGAGGTTGAAGAAGCAACCAAATTGGTATTTATTACAGTAGATAGTATAAGAACCACACCTCTGAGAAGGATCTGAAATGTTCTCATCTAGTTTGAAGGAGCAACTATTCTAGTAGATATGATTGTAATTAATACTACCAACTATAACATCCTCATCAACAATCAGTGGCTTCATAAAGCCAGAGCAATAATTGATCTCAATACCCAGAAGATGCAGATCATTTATCAAGATCAGAAGATGTGAATTTCCATCAATATCAACAAAGGAGTACTGCCTGAGATAGAGAAAGAAGAAAGTGAGCAAGAAGAAGTCTACATAGTAACTACCTAGAAAAAGAAGAAAGTCAGATGGATCAGTAAAGAAGAATGGTGTAAAAGGATCATTGAAGAATATGTACTACAAGGAGTCTACTCTTATAGAATCAAGATATACTATATGAAACATATTGATGATTACTATTAGTATATCAGTAGAATCAAGAAAATCTACTATAAAAGATAACAGAAGGCTCTTAAGAAATAGGCAAGACAAGAAAAGAAAGAGGAAGAGAATGATAAGTCACTAGCTCTTCTAGAGAATAGTGACAATGAAGAAGAAATCAAGGTCAAGATTTGGAATATTCATTCTAATGCAGTTCTACCAGAATACAAGTCAGAGAATATAGCTGAAATAGATATTACCACAGTAGAAGAACTATACTGGAGCCCCAGACAATTACCCTGCTTATAACTAGTCTGAAAATGACTATTCTAAAGGACTATGTTAGGATTCTCAAGACAAGAAGCAGCCTGACTAAGAGTGAGATTACTATTGAAGGAGGAGTTATCAATTCAGACTATATTGGAGAAATACTACTCATTGCTAGGAACCACAACCACATAATTCCATTTTCAATCAAGAAGAAGGACTGATTGGCATAGATGTTGATCTTTCTAGTTCTTCAGCCAAAGATCATAGAAGTTAAGAAGTTGGAAGAAACAGAAAGAGAAAGAAAAGAATTCAGATCTACTAGAAGAGGAGTATTCATTAGTACAAAGATCACAGAACTAGATCACAAGAAGGAGAAAACTACAAATAAGTATAGTTATATCTTTAGAAATGAATTTCCACTCAAGAAGGAACTCAAAAAGATACCCTACAAATTTGAGAATGTCCTAGCCACAGACTTCAAGAATATTAAGAGAAAGATTTCATACTACTATTATAATATAGACATAGGAGATACCAAATCAATCTACCAAAAAGCAAGACCAATTCCACCAGCCTATCACAAATGGCTTAGAGAAGAAATTAAGTAGATGGAAGAAGTTGATATCATTAAAGAAGCCAGTAGTCCTTGGGCTTCACCAGTTGTATTGATCTCAAAAAAAGGAAGCAAACTAGAAGAATTTGCCCCAAGACTCTGCAATGATTACAGGAAGCTCAACCTAGCTATAAAGAAGGATTGCCAACCACTACCTCTCATCAGTGACATTCTTATAACTCTGGGAGATGAAGTACAGTATTACAGTATCTTGAATTTATACTCAGAATTCTACTAGATTAGTCTTATATATCAAAGCAGCAAGTAAAAAATCAGCCTTCATTACTCCAGACAGAATCTATATCTATCTGAGAATACTATTTGAAATATGCAATACATCAGTAAGCTTTCAGCAAATGATGAATAAAATCTTCCACTATGATATGGGAAGATAGATGATAGTTTATATAGATGATATTATTATCTACAGCAAGATAGCTGAAGAATATCTGCAGTATATCTAGCAGATGATAGAGAAGCTAAGATAGCATGGTCTTTATATTAAGCTCAAGAAGTGTAAATTTGCAGAAATTGAGATTTTCTATCTTGGCTATATTATTAACTAAGATGGAACATATACAGACTCTCTCAAGATTTAAGTAGTAGCAGCATACCTACTCTCAATCCAAAGGAATCTATGCCAGATGGATTATAAATTTACAAGCCTATAACATAACCATTATACACTACCCTAGAAAAACTAATACTAATGTAGATACCCTCTCATGAATACCCCAAAGGACTTCCAACCAACAAACCAATTATTAATAAAGAACTCTACTATGGAATTATCACCTACCTGGGACAGTGAAAGATACCCCTATATCTGAAAGAATAGATACAAATGATTATCAACAGAACATAGAAACAATTTGAGACTAATAGAGAAATACTAAAGAAAGAAAAACTACTAGTCATACCCAAATATAAGAAGGAGTAAGCAATGAAATCAGTATATAGACTTGGCTATCTAGGAGGAACAAATACATATGATAAAGTAAGAAGAACAATGTAGTAGTCAGAGAAAGATATTAGATGATTTATCTAGACCTGTGACAAATACCAGAAATAGAAACAAGATCAATAAAATCAGATCCCAGGATTAGCACACATAGAACCAGTACCCTTTATACACATTACAATAGATATATTGGCCCTCTACACTTGACTTTGACTGACAACTAATATATCATTATCATTGTAGACCTTTTTACAAAATGGATAGAGGCAGGACCCCTTAAAGAAGCCAATGTACAGTCAATTGTCAATTTCTTCTACAAAGAAATTATCTATTAATTCAAGACCCTAGCACAAGTAACTACAGATAGAAGAACAGAATTCATGAACCAGTTCTTTGAGATTCTCTATAAGTATAAGATCTAGCATATTTAGACTACAACCTATCACTCTTAGAAAAATAGACAGCAGAAAGAACAAATAAGACTCTCAAGAATATCATCACTAAGATCTATGATAACTATGAAAACTAGAATTACCATCTGCCAATAGCATTATCTGCTCTTTGGGATATCTGATCACAAAGTACCCATTTTACCCCTTGAGAGATACTGTTTGAAGAAGAAAGTTCTCAAGAAACCTTATCATTCAATAGAGATACTGTATGGAAATATATAGATAGAGAGATATAGAGACTATACTAAATCAGAAAGAAGGCTGAGAATTATATAACCAAAGCACAGACACTATAGTAGAACAATATAGAAAAGACTCATAAGTCTCTAGAGATTATCAAGATAGAAAACAAAGTCCTAGTATATTGGAATATGGTAGAAGCTTCATGATCACCTTTCTCTGATAATATTCAGGTTATACAAACTTCTGGCAATACTCAAGATATCATTTTTTGGAGAATAGATATTAGTAATATAGCAACCAATAAGTATTCTGAAGTATATGCTGGGTAGAGTAGCTCTAGTGCATTTGACTGGCAGCATGTAGGAAGGAGTCATGGCTTGGGGGAAAGTATATGAGACTTGCTAGCTGGAGGATATGGAAGGGGAGGAGATAGTGCTAGAAGATAGGAGACTGAGAGGATGAGCTTTGCAGACAAGGTGAAGGAGAGACATCTATTGACTGGATTGGAGGGTTGGCTGAGGAAGGATAAGGAGATAGTGAGGGCTGCAGGGTCTGGTGAAGCAGTCTATAGTGGTGAGAGCAGCAGGGCTGGGGGAGTAGTGGCTGGAGAGAGTAGGACTACTGATAGTAAGGAGACTGCTAATTTGAAAAAAAAAATCCAGATATAACAGTTGATAGTGGATCTGGACAGGGGATGGGCATGAGGCTTAGGAATCTGGTAGATGGTATAATAGACCTGGTAGCAGTACTGTTACTTAAGAAATCAAGATCAGAATTCACTATTATATTATATTTCCAGGGCTTAGTAGTGATAATAAGGATGATTCTGGAGCTTCTGACCTAGAAGGTGAAGGAAGTAGCCTTGGTGAAATTTTTGTAGGGTCTGAAAGGGGTGGAGATAGGCTTTAAGAAGAAGAATATACTATTGGAAGCAATAGAGAAGGGAGTGATAGTGGGGGGGATAGTGATCTCTATGGCCTAGTACTTGTGTTGAGATCTATAAGTAATATAGCTGATAGTATTGGATATTGCTATGATATCAAAGAAGATAGCCAGAGAGTTGATTGTAGGGCCATCAAGGAGTATAGAGATATTATAGATATTGGGTTTTGGGTCTGAGAAGGTAGAATAGAAGATATAGATATCAGAGTACAGCTAGCAGATAAGGAGAATATGGGGAAAGTGAGGGACTGGCCAGCAGTCCTCAAATGAGAATCTGTAGAGTACAAGGTCTTGAGAGTAAAAGAGATGCTGGAGGAAGAAGAGGACTTGCTGGAGGCATTAGAGGATCTGACTAGGGCTGTAGAGAGGAAGAGATTGATCTGAAAGAAGTTTGAGATCAGGATGATAGTAGAGGTCATAAATGGCAAGAAAGTGTAGCTAGATCAGGCAGTCTGGGAGAAGGTGCAGGAGAGGTATATTCAGAAGAATCTATTGGCTAAGTTGGGAGGGGGGACAGTTGAGGGGCCCACTATTGAAGAAGCTGGATTGAGAGTGAGTACCTAGATAGAAAAAAAGAAAGTGGCACCAAAGAAGACCCTAGGAGGGAGAGGAGGCTCAGGACTGAGTATTGTCATAGAGAATGAGGAGATAGTAGAGGAGGAGTGCTCTCAGTATGGAGTGTCATATGGGGCTAGAGGAGATGATAAACTGTAGAATGTACTAGAGAAGGATTGAGATGAGTCAGCAAGAAGGAATACAGAGAGTGGGCAGATAGAAGGGGGGAAGGAGGTGGCTCAGAGAGTGGAGAAGGCTGTAGATGAGGAGAAATGGCTGTGGAAAATACTAGAGAATGTAGTGGTTGAGAAGCTAGGGGGGGAGGACTTTTGGATACTAAGTGAGCAGCACTGGGGTGAAATCCTGCATAGCAAGGAGGTGTTATGGAACTTTAAGATGAGATAATAGTAACTTTGCTGGAGGCTGAGATATATCAAGTAGATGATTATAGGGAGGCAGCACTTCTGATAATTACAAATGACAGAACTGCATATATATAGGATCTAAGAAAAGGGCTAATAAAGTAACAGGTGATGTGTGAGGAGTACCAGATGGAGATAGAAGTTGCAGATGGTGCAGATTATCAGGAGATTTTGGAGGCATTGGAGGCTCAGCAGAGAGAGGCAGATGAGCTTGAGACAGAGAGGAATCTAGATATTACTAGTGACACAATAAGCATAGAATTGTAGAGTAGATGGCTATTCTTCAAATAATATTATTCAATATGAACAGTACAACTAGAATCTTATCTTTGAATGTCAATGGGCTATAGAGAGTAGTGAGGTATCAAAATATCTTTGGCTAGCTGAAGGGGCTGGATGCAGATTTGTTCCTACTATAGAATATTGAGTATAATAGAGACTTGAATAGTCTAGACTAGATGAAAGAATGGAGTAGTGTGGCTATTTGGTGGAAGTATATAGACATTCTGGTAGAAAGAGCAGGGAAATATTAGGGATATTGGATATTGGGAGAGCAGGGTAGTGTGGGGAGTTTGGAAGTGGCTGGACTAGAGACTCTTAACTATTAGGTCATATTATTATCCAGTAGAAAGAGGGGAGAGGATGAAATGGATTTGAGGGCTATAAGAGTCTAGAGTGTTAGTAGAGACAGAGATTGACTGTCTAGGTAGAGACTTTAATATAATACAAGATAAAAAGGTGGACAGAACTGATGGAGGAAGGGGGATGGCTGGTAGAAGTAGTGGGATGGAAGCCTGAGAGGAAGTCAAACATCTGAGTTCCTTAGTAAATACTGAGAGACTTAGATGGGGAGATTGCAGGGTCTATACTTACTGGGTGACAGAGTTGGGCTTATGGATTGACTGAATGTTAACTGCTGAATGCTGGAGAGTTGATATCTGGAGATTTTTAGAAACTGTTTGATGTCTGGTCTGATCACTGGGGCCTTCTGAGGGGGGGGGGGGTTTGGGAGAAGTGGGGAGGAGTCTAGATATTGGCACCTAAATACCTTATTGCTTAGGAAGGCCTTCTTATGGAATATATGAGTAATAGACATTAGCTTCAGGATACTGGGATGGAGAGTGAAGGGGATGCCAATTGGAGATTGCTGGAGATAGCTAAAATCAGATATACAACAGTACTAGAGGGAGGTAGAAAGAACACATAGTGCTCAGAAAAGGAAGTGAGTGAGGTGGGCCTTCCAGAGATTAGTAAAGTTGTTGGCAACATGGGCAGATCTGCTGAATGATAGTAAGGAGAGAGATTGGAGGACCCAGTAGATCTGACTGAAGATGGAGGAGTTGAAGAGATTGCTGAAGCAGAAGAAAGACCTACAGGTACAGGACATGGTGATCCAGCTGAGGTGGCAGGATTGGAGAAGGGAGATAGGCCTACAAAGTATTTGTCTCATCTTCTGCAGGTGAGGAGAGTACAGCAGTAATGAGAGGGGAAATTGGATGAGGCAAAGAAGTTGGTTGTAGTACTCTGGAGATTTTGAATCAGTTGAGTATATAGTAGAGATGATTGTGGTATAAGGAGAAAGAGGGGGTAGGGGTGCTGAACATTGACAGATAATTAGAGGACTGGCACTCTGATCTAACAGTGGGCTTAGGTGATCTTGGTGCTGTTGTCCAAGGAGAAGAGATTCAGCAGGTACTGATGATGATGAGCTTAGAGATAGTACTAGGGGAGGATAGCTTACTATGAGATTTTTGGAAAAAGATGATAGGTATCAAACTGATTCTGAAGGAAATATCAGTGATATATGATGAAGTTATTAGCTCAGGGGTATGGATTGGGGGGCAGTGCTTGGGTCTTGTGGCTTTGCTGTTTAAGAATAAGGAGAGGAGAGAGGAGTAGAAAAACTGAAGGCTGAACATCCTTTTGGATATAGATTACAAACTGGTTACAAAGATACTAGTGGCTAGGCTGCAAGAAGTGGCTCAGCAGGTTCTGGAGACTGAGCAGAGAGGATTCATAGGGGGATATCTGATCAGAGATGGAACAGCCTGGGTATATAGAAGCTTGTACTACTAGGATAGATAGATAGCTTATTTTTTTGGACCAAGAGAAGGTCTATGACAGGGTCTGGTAAGTGTGGTTAGAAGGGGTGCTAAAGTATATAAGAGTTCCTTCTGGGGTCTGGTGGGCCTTGGTTAGTCTGCTGAATGGGAGTCAGATAGCAATTATGGTAAATAGATAGGGGGGTTCTATTCTCTCTGGACAGAGGAGTGCCACAGGGGGATCCACTATCACTGATCCTGTATGTGTTGTTCCTAGAGTCTCTTTTGAATAGGATAAGGTAAAATATAGAGGCATTGGATATTCTGGGGATTAATTGGAAGGTTGGAGCCTTCACTAATGATATAGTGATCAGGTTGGGGTCAGCAGAAGATGTGGTAGTGCTGAAAGGTATAGTAGAGTGATATGAGGGGTGTTCAGGTGCTAAGCTCAACTGACATAAGTGTGAGACTTTGGTGTTAGGAGGAGAGATAGTAGGTAGAGATGTGATTGGAACAATTGTCTCTACAGAAGAGACTATTTGCTATCTGGGGATCTACTTTTTGATATATAGCTCCTTGTTATCTCATAGATAATGAGAGCATCAGTTGTTGGAGTGAGGGAGTACTCTCTTGGGGTGGAGTGGTCATTATATATCTCTGGTAGAGAGAGTGACAGTGCTGAATATATACTAGTTGTCTAAGCTGTAGTACCTAAGATACTACTTGGACTTTCTGATATAAGTGGTTAAGAGATTGTTGAAGATAGCTGGATCTGAATATAGGCAGGGCAATAGAGTCAGATTGGCTGAGAGATATTGACCTTGCCAGTAGACTGAAGAGACCTAGGTCTGGTGGATTTTTCCAAGTATCTGCATTGCTTGAGAACATGGTGGCTAAAGTGAGCTAGTGAGTTGAGGGGCAGAGAGTGGATCCCTCTTATGCAGAGGGTGTGGGAGGCCCCGTTCTCCCCCTATAGTACAACTGGGAATCTACTATCTCTAGTGGCTTTAGAGGGGAGTCAGAAGATGTACTATAGGGGATTCTGATAGGGGGTGGTTGATGGGGCTCACCATATTAGTCTCTGATGGCAGGGTGATGAGGGGGAGGAGGAATGGAGATCTCAGATATAGAGGTGGGACTGCCTTCTATTGGGCAGGGTACTAGTGGATGACTTCTGCTTGGAGGATGGTATAAAGTGTCTTTGGGAGTATGGGAGAGATCTATGGCCTGAGGTGTGGTAGGGAGTGGGGATTGGAGAAGAGTGGGACTGGAATAGCATTTAGTTATAGAACAAGCAGGTGGTAAGATAGATTCCCCCCAAGTTCTAAGTGGCATGGTAGAGACTTTTATGATATAATATAATATTGAACTACCAGTCAGGTCACTTGGTAAAAGAAGATACCCAGGAGTGTGAGGAGTGTCTAAATATTAGACAGGAGAAAGGAGTGGTATAGACTTCTGAATATTGGCTAGGAGAGTATAAGGTGTGGGGGATTTTTGAAAGACAATTAAGGTGTGACTGGGGGTACACTCACTAGAGTTGGTGGTGGGAGAGAGGTGGGGTAACCTCTGGGGAAGGCTGGTGGGGGGGTTGGGAGATAAGTAATTGATATAAAGATGGGTGCTAGTAATTTGGATTGGACTTGCAGAACATTGACTGTATATATTTGAGGATGACAAATAGCTGATATTGGGGATAAGAGTTGCTAGATAAGAGTGGCTGATGACAGATCTGTTGAATGGATGGTGGAGGGGGTGGGTACTGGGGGGGGGGATATTGGAGGCAACTGGTGGAGATGATCTGTAGAAAGAGTGGGGGAAGGATTGGGGTGACAAAGGGGTTGACAGTATTTCAGGAGAATGGTGAGAGAGAGAGAGAGCTTCTGAGTGGGATTGGGTGTGGGGTTCATTTGTATTAAGTATATTATAGATAGTTTGGTAATAAAGTGGAAGTCCTTATGACTATAA
>RBNI01005114.1:0-13008 GCA_003990745.1 Jimgerdemannia flammicorona | reverse complement strand
CCCCCCCCCTACCCCTTCTCTATGAAAGACCACTTTATCTAACACTATTGCCACCCTCCCACCACTCTGCTCATAGATCCTCACCACCAAACTGCAATGTCGGCCCCCCTGAGGCACCAACCCACCCACCATCCAGTCAGCAGATCCCCCAATAGCTCTTCCCATCTTAATACCTTCTCCCATAGCCCCAGCTGCTGTCCCTCCTCAAATACAAAAAGCCAATGACCCACCAGTCCTACCCATATTGCTAATACCCACCCTACAGTGAGCCAACTATCACCCACCCCACCCACAAGCTGAGATCTCAAGTTCTCCCATCAACCTCCCTCCCCCACCAGCCTGTACCCCACACCCAGTCGATCTCCTATCTCAGCCCAAAAGTCCCCCAAAACCTCGCACTCTCCTAGCCAATGTTCTGGCATCTGTATATGACCCCCAGCTCTCCCAACATCATAACACTCCTCACAGTCAAATTTGTGCACCATCTACCAAATGCCCCATATGGAAATTCAGCATGACATTCCTCTGCAACATTCTCCACCATACTACCCAGAACTTGGGGGGAAGCCACCTCTGTATCTCTGCACTCCAAGACCAGATACCAGCCCTGTCCCACTCCTCGCCAATCTCTGCCACCTGCCAGCCACTTGGCCAAAGATCCTGGTCCAGCCCCTGCTGGCACTCTACTCCCTCTCCAATATCGAACATAGTAAGCAGAGCACCTCCCAGGAGCAATCTATCCCAACGCCACATATTAGGCCCCCACACTGCCTCCCCCTCATTGCCTTGCCAGCGCAGGCCAATTCGGTGTGCTCCATCAGCCATGCCCCACCAAAAGCCCTTAAACTGTAGCCACCGAATTCCATTCAGCTCCACCAAAGAGAGCAGATCACTGGAGGACCCCCGAGGAGATGTTTGCATCTCCCATACCTTCTGCATCAGAGGCACCCAACTTCCGCCCTGCAGTTCCACAGCTCTTTTCAACCACCAGGCTCACAAACAGTGTAGCCTCTTAGGAAAGTCCACCAGTCCAAGACCTCCCCTGACTACCAGCCTCACAAGAGTATCCCAACTGACCTGGGACCTCCTCCCCACCCAAATCCAATCCCTAGCCATCTTCATCAGCTTCTTCACTACCCATATTGGGAAGTTGAGGTGATATGCCACATACCACAGCTTGTGGAACCAATAAACATTCAGAATTGACACTTGCTCTGCTAGAGAGATATGGCGACCTCCCCATCCTCGAAGGGCCTCCCCCCAAATGTTCACCCTGCTCTCCCACCACCCTCGTGGCAAGACAGAACCATATACAGAGAGGAAGATGCCCAAATACCACACCACCTCACCAGTAGGGACAATTGTTCCAATGATGTCCCCACCCACTAGCCCATTCCCTAGCACCATTGTCTCACACTTATGCCAGTTGAGCTTCGCCCCTGAGTGGGCTTCATACCATTCCACAGTCTCCTATAGTGCTGCTACATCTGCCACATTTCCAAGTTCAACCACCATATCATCAGCAAAGGCCCCCACCTTCCACACAATACCATATATAGAGAGCCCTGCCACCTTCTGGTGAATCCTATCCATCAATGGCTCCAGCGAAAGGGCATAAAGAATAGTGGACAGAGGGTCCCTCTGAGGAACTCCTCTTCCCAAGGAAAATGCCCTCCCACAGTGACCATTGCACGTCAGAGCTGCCTGACTGCTCTCCAGCAGACTCAACATAGAGGCTCTAAACCTTGGGGGAACCCCAATTCGGTCCAATACCTTGCCCAGCCACACCCATCGTACATGGTCATAGGCCTTCTCCTGGTCCAAAAAGACCAACCTTCCATCCAGGCCACAGGTCTGGGCCCCTTCAATTACACTATGAACCCATGCAGTCCCATCTCTTATAAGTCTGCCCCCAACAAAGCCCCGCTGCTCCTCCCCCAGCACCTGTTGGGCAACTCTCTGCAGCCTTGCAACAATCACCTTAGTCACCATCTTCCTGTCCATGTCCAGAAGCATGATCGGCCTCCAGTTCTTCCAGTCTTCTCTCCTCCCCTTGTCTTTGTACAATAAAGCCACCAGCCTGAGATCCTGCTCTCCCACCCACTCACAGCTCTGAAGGACATGGTCACAGAGAGCAGCCATCTCACCCAAAACTCCAGGGACATTTACCATCTTCTTTCAGAAGTCCCATGGCAATCCATCCTCCCCAGGCACCATCCCTAGTTTAGTTGCTGCCAGGACACTCTGGATCTCTTCTCCCTGCACTGGTAAGATCAAGTCACCCAGTCCAGCTACTTGTGATGGCCCCCACTCTTCCAGTGTATCTTCAATCTCCGCTTCATCAGCACCCCCTTCTCCCTTACTCCACAAGCCCTGCTATCTCTCCTTCAACACCCCTAAGATTTGCAGTGTGCTATGTATCATATCCCCATCTGCATCCAGGACCCCATCCCACCGATGTCACACTCTCCTGGCTTTGAGAAGTCTTGATAAGTATCCAGTAGGCCGCTCACCCTCCTCAAGCCTCTGCCACCGTAGCCTAGCAGCCATGCCCCGCATATGAGTCTCCTCCTCCTCCCTCAACACCTGTTGTAGTTCCACAATCTCCAATTTCGCCCTCTCAATCCTCCAATTCTCCACCCTAACAACAGTAAGCAAATCCACCCAATCCATTTATAATCTCCTCAGCCTGTTGGAAGCACACCTCATGCGCCTCCTCCTCTGCCTCCCAGCCTCTCTACCAGCCTCTCCCCAATAAACCCTCGCAGCCTCTTTCAATCTCATCCAGCGGACAGCTACAGGCAAACCCTCATGCCTCCAGGTAAAAACTTTTGCCTGAATGTCCACCACCCACAATTCCCACAACCCCTTCTCAGCTAGCAGAGAGGAGTTAAGGTGCCAATGTCCGGGTCCATCTCCACTCCCCCCAAACTGCCCCTGCCCCAAAAGTCCCCAGTGATCAGACCATGGGCACCACTCTACCTCCAATGTCTTCCAAACATCTGACCCCCAGCACTCCACCATCAGAATCTAATCAATTCTTGTGCCCAAGCCATTCACCCAATGTGTGTAGACCCTTGTATCACCCCACCTTATTCTGCCCATATCCCCCAATGAGCTCAACATCTCCACTTCTTCCCATGCATCCAGACCTCCACTTCTGCCCCCGGCACTCCTCCCTCCATCAGTCCTGTCTAGCTGTGGATCCCGAACCATATTAAAATCCCCACCAAGCACATCGACCCCTTCCTCCAAGAGAATACCCTCCTCCAGCAGCTCCCTAATCCATGCAGTCCTCTCACCCCTAGCCGCAGGGCAGTAGTAAGAGCCCACCTTCACTGATTCCCACCCTGGCCAATTCCAATCTCCCCAGACCAAGTGATCACCCCAGCTCCTGATTTCCCTCAATTTGCCTCTACCCTTCCTCACCAAAATTACTACCTTTCCAAACCAAGCCATGGCCCCACCCCATTCCCTAGTCCACTCTACCCGATCATCCTCATCCTCACATCGAACATTCTGCAATAAAAAGAGATCAGCCTCCAATCCCTTGAGCCAAGTAAAAATGTTCTTGCACCGCCCAGAGTCCCTTAACCCATTTACATTCAAAGAGAAAATGTTGGTTGTACTGTTCATAAGGAATAATGATATATCGTG
The DNA here is from genome assembly GCA_003990745.1 of Jimgerdemannia flammicorona. Classification (NCBI taxonomy): domain Eukaryota; kingdom Fungi; phylum Mucoromycota; class Endogonomycetes; order Endogonales; family Endogonaceae; genus Jimgerdemannia; species Jimgerdemannia flammicorona. The sequence goes on along the minus strand of RBNI01005114.1, from coordinate 9,351 downwards.
GTCCCATCCTCTATAAGTCTGCAGTCTGCTCCTCCTGCACCAAGTCCAAGTCATGTTCAGCAGCCAGCTCCCTCTCCCCTGCTTCCTGTGCTGCCAATACCCCTAGAAGTTCCACCATTGCCCCATCTTCACGCTCCTCAAATTCCTCATAATACTCCAGGCAGGCCTCCTGCCAGAGCCGCAAACCATGACACTCTGCCCAGCAGTAGGCCACCCTTTCACTGGCAACTACCCCAAGTTCTGCCCTCCTCACCTCATCAACCTCATACCCCTCCTCCTCTAGGAAAATACACCTTCAGTGTCTCCACTATTCCATCACCATGCAGGATCCTTGCCCAATGCTCCTCAGGCATCGCTCACAAGTCCACTTCTCCCAAAGCTTCTGCTGCAAGATTGTCCATCACCTTGCGCATCCACAACAGATTCCCCACCTCCTTCCCTCCTGGGGTCCCTGGCCACCCTGCTTCCAGCATCGTAGTGTCAGCTCCTACACTGGCAGCCTCATCCCACTCCTCCTCAGGAACATCCACCAGCTCGTCCTCGCCAACCACCACCACCTGACCCCCTTGCCCCACATCAGGAACCCGAAAGTGCACCTGCTGGGCCCTCTGCATCCTTGTATCCTCCATTGGCCCTCTCATCCCAACCAGGCCCCTCCTGATAAGTGGGGGGGGGGGTGGCATCCAACTCTGGCTCCCACACTTCGAAGGTACTATCAGTGAAAAGGTCCTTGCCCAGCACCCCCCCAGCCTCTGCCTCCTTTGCCTCCACCTCCTCTCCTCCTTTCCCAGCCCAGACACTGGCTTCAGTGCCTCCAGACTCCTCAGTTCCAACCATTGTCTTCTTCACCTCTCCTGTCATACTTGTCAACAGCTCTCTCTGCCTCTTGCATCCCTGGGCCCGCTCCCACTGCTTCTTATCCATACAGAAACACTTCTCTCCCACAACCTCCAGATGCATTGACTCCTCATACAGTTTCCAGGCCTTCGCCCTCCTCTCCACAGCACCCTCCAACTCCTCCAGCGCCTCTAACAAGTCCTCCTCCTCCTCTTCACCCCCTTTCACCCTCGACACCTTACAGACAAAGGCCCCCACATCAGCACCAAGGGCCAGTCACTCGCCTTCTCCGTGGCCTCCTTTCTCACCAGCCGAATCCTGACATCGACGTCTCCCGTCCTGATCGCAGTCCCCTCCCATACCTGAAAGCCTATGTCCACTATATCACCATACTCAATCATCACCTCCTCCACCCTCTTCCTTGTCTCCTCCTTAGTCACTGTGGGCACTCCCTTCACCAGAAGCTACACCACCCTGGGGTCCTATTGCAAGCACCGCACCATGGGGACCACCACCTCCCCAACCATGATCCAGTCTTCAGCACCTCATCCAGTGGACCTGCCTCCTCAAAGCCCACCTCGACCCCCTCCAGACCCTTCAAGAACTTCACCAAAGCCGCCCCAGCCACCTGCTTCGAAACAAGCCCCAGAACCATCCTCGCCGTCACCGCCAAGCCCTGGAAGCACAAGGTCACCGCAAACTCCGAGATCAATTTCTTGAGTAACGGGGCCACTGCCAGCCCCATCACACAATCTGCCAGGTCCCCCTTCCGCATCGGGAACCCCTGCCCCACCTGGCCATTAGCTGTCACATCTCTTTTTTTTGCCAGATTTGCCATCACACCACCATCAGCAGTCCCGCCACTACCCCCAGCAGTCCCTCCACTTCCCCCACCTCCCACCAGCAAAGGCCCAGCTCCCCCAGCATCCTCAGCCTTCTGCTTCCCCTTTCCTCCAGCCTGATCCCTGCGGGCTCCCATCGGCCAACCCCCAGTCCTCAGCGTATCTGCAAAGCTCCACCCCTGCTGCCCTCCAGCCCCCCCACCAGTGCCACTGCTACTACCTGAGCTTCTCAGTCCACTCGAACCACCGAAAGACCCCACCCCCAGCCCATGTCTCCTCCCAACATGCTGCCAGTCGAAAGCCCCAGGTCTACCCAACCTGGTATGTACCTCGGCTTGCTTGCTGCTTGACATCTTCTTAGTATCTTTCTCCAATAAACGACTTGAAAGTGTGTTGTGAAAGTGTGTGTAACGTGAATTATAGTGGAGAAAGATGTCTTTCTCCTCTGTTTATTTTGTCTTTTAATGACTACTATCATCAAATCTTTATAATGTAGACTCTTAATAATCATAGTATATTTTGCTGATCTGACCTGTTTATCTTAGAAGAGAAGATACTCTAAATAGATCTATTTTATATTTTGCTATTGATTATATTATGATGAAGGATATTTCCTATAGTAAAATAAAATAAGAATATTTCAGTAATTAGCATAAATTGGATTTCTAGCTAAATAGTATAATTGTTCATTTTATTGATATAGTACTGGCTATATCAGCTAATGAGTTCTGTCTTTTCTGGCAGCAATCTCAAATTTGAGCTCTTTGATATTATATAACAGATATCTCTCTATTATGACATATGTATGATATAAAATAGAAATAAGAATTAGGGAAATAAACATTTGATCATGATATCTGAATCTAATTTCCAATATAGTATAGTATTTCAACAATATCAAAATTTTTCAACACTTTCAAAATAACTCATAACTTAGCCACCCATCTCATAGTATACAAATCTGTATAAATGACCCAATATTTTAGAGTAAATAAAGCTCAGTACAATCAGTTCAGTTCAAAGGTCTTCTTTATATACTCTTTCTTTCTTTATATAAAATCCATCTAACTCACTAAGTTCCACATCAACTATATTACAACTTAGTACCTATTGGCTGGTAATTTAAGATGAAGTTTCACTTTTAAGCTGAAAAATGAATAACTGCCATACAGACCATTATGTTGTACATAGTATTTGTCTGTACTATCTGCTGTTAATTAGTTGTTCTAATTGTCAGCCTCATTTCTATAAACCATTAGTATTGAATAATAGACATTCTGGAAGAACACATTATTAAGTTAATAGCTGGGTCACTCTTTAGTTTGAGAGATAATATTATAAAAATTAATTGCCAAAAACACTGAACAAACCGTCATGCTGAATAGATCACTGTATGGACCACTACTACTCAATTTTGAAGAAGATGAAGAGACCACTATATAGACCACTACCACCTGATTTTGAAGATGATGAATGGACTGCTATATGGACTACTGCCACTTGATTTTGAAGAAGATAAACAGACTGCTGTATGGACCACTGCCATCTGATTTTGAAGATGACAAATGGACTGTTGTACAGACCACTGCTACTTGATTTTAAAGAAAATAAACAGACCACTGTATGGATTACTGCTATCTGATTTTGAAGATGATGAATAGACTGCTGTATAGATCACTGACACCTGATTTTGAAGAAGATGAATGAACCACTATATGGACTACTATTATCTGAATTTTGAAGACATTGTTTATTTATGCTATCTACTGTTAATTGGTTGTTCTGATTACTAGCCTCATTTCTGTAAACCATCAGTATTGAACAATAGATACTCTGGAAGGATATATTATTGAGTTAATAGCTAGATTGCTTCTTAGTTCAAGGGACAACATTATAAGAATTAATCACTGAAAATGCTAAATAATGGCCATACAAAGAACTACTATAGAGAAAAGAAGATACAAACTACCATTACTTATTAAAGATACCATACAAAGCTATCATCTAACTCTTGATGATATATAAATAGACTGCTATGGAGAATAAAAGAAATGAACCAATGCCTAAGTTAATTATTTGAAGAACACTACTCATTATACAACTGTTAAGCTTCAGATATGCAGAGATTGAATTTTATATAATTAAATATAAATATTGTAGAGAAATTAAAAACTATTACTAGATTTAATATTATTAATATATATATATATAAGTGAAATTAATATAATTATTCCTTTAGGTATCATATATATTTAGTAAAATATAGCTGTCTAATATATGTACAATATTATAAAGCTCAAATATATTATTACTGACAGATTATAGAGAGATTAATTATTGAAAAGATATTTTATAAAGCAAAATTTCAAAATATAATAAGCTGATCATAGATAGTATTTTACACTAACTAAATTTCAAGAAAATAAAAATTAATCATTAGATTTAATATAATTAATATCTATGGAAGCAAAATTAATGTGCTCTGATCAATATTATTCCTTCAGATATTATATATTTAATAAAATATAGCTTTGTAATTATGTAGAGAAATATCTAATATATTTTACTACAGAGCTTAAAATATGTAATTGCTGATAGATTATAGAGGAATTAACTATTAAAATAATATTTTATAAAGTAAAATTTCAAAATATCATAAGCTGATCAGATCTTATTAGTAGATAGTATTTTACACTAATCAAATTTCAGAAATCTCGAGATTATATTCTAGTAATATATTTTAGAGAAAATTAAACCTTGTTACTAGAATAATTAATATATATAGAAGTGAAATTAATATACTCTGAGCAACATTATTCCTTTAGATATAATATATATTTAGCAAAATATAACTTTGTAATATGTAGAGAAAAATTTAATATATAATATTACAGAGCTTAAAATATATAATTGCTAATAGATTGTAAAGGAATTAACTATTAAAATAATATTTTATAAATTAAAATTTCAAGATATAATGAGCTGATCATATCTTATTGATAGAAAGTATTTCACACTAACCAAATTTCAGAAATCTCAAAATTATATTCTAGTAATATATTTTAGAGAAATTAAATCCTATTACTAGAATAATTAATATATATGAAAGTGAAATTAATATACTCTGACCAATATTATTCCTTCAGATATAATATATATTTAGCAAAATATAACTCTATAAATATGTAGAGAAATATTTAATATATAATACTATAGAGCTTAAAATATATAATTGCTAATAGATTACAAAGGAATTAATTATTGAAATAACATTTTATAAAGTAAAATTTCAAGATATAATGGACTGATCAGATCTTATTAGTAAATAGTATTTCACACTAACCAAATTTCCGAAATCTCAAGATTATATTCTAGTAATATATTTTAAAGAAATTAAACCCTATTACTAGAATAATTAATATTGTTACATAGTGGTCACTGAGTCCTTCAAATATGTTAGATTCTCTTCAAGGTGTATCTCTTAGACTAACTCAGTTTGTTAGAAGCAAGTTCTTATTGGAGTACCTTCCCAAAGTCTTATAGTCCTCAAACTTCTTAAACTGTCTTATTATCTCTTTAGATTGCTCAAAAGGAATTATATATAAGTGAACTTGACTGACATTATTTTGAAAAAAATAAGAGGAATATTTATATAAAATATAATTCAATAGTTGCTAAGATATAAAGCTAAATATAAATTCCAATAACCAAATTAAATACTGGAACACAGAAAACTGCCAAGTTCCAGTATTGGCACAGATGGTTGTACAGATTCAGGATACTGGTATAATTTTGGTGATACAGGAAAAGGGTATTGAAATAATTCTCAGTCACACAAGATCAGAAGGTCAGTGGAGGAATAGCTGTTATACAGGAAAAGAATGCCAGCATAATTCAGTATAACTAAGAGACTTAGAGCAGAATGTTCAAGACCACAGATACTTCATCCTCATTATTGCTGAAGGAGATAAGATCTGTGAATGTTTCATCACACGTTTTATATATGTCGCACAGGATGACGTCATCACCAATGATGTCATCATGTTTGGCAGTGGGGCTCTTCAATCTATGAGGTTCTCTTCCACAAAATAAGGGACAAATGTGGGGTCTTGGGGAGGTCTAACCTGGATGCTTGGGCCTTGGAATATTGAGATCAATCCTTATAGGAATTGATCTGGATTGTCCTGGAGAATGGAATGCCAGAAGTTTTCTACTTCATCACTATTGAAGGTGATAGTAGGCTGGACTTCTGTAGCTACCCTGGCTACTAGTGCATTGATATGGCAGGCTGACAAATCTCTGAAGTCTGAGACTCTAATATACTCTAAGTTGGGGATCAACTATGGTATATGCCTAAAGATCTGATGAATCTTCTTAGCTATCCTTATTTGTAAGAGAGTTGCTTTTTAGGGTAACTGTTATGTAGTTCTGGAAGGGTTTTCTGGAAGTCTGGATATTCTGGAAGACCATTTTCTTATGGTCAAGATCAATTTCGTATGGAGTACATCCTCTATGCTTATTGATTTCAAGATCGGGTTGACATCTCAACCAAAGTCCTTTCTTTAGACTAGTTCTGGATATTCAGGATTTTCCATATTTCAGAAAGTTCGAGAAACTAAGACCAGCTTAGTTGAATTGGTGTATCACTACAGACAATACCCAATTAGGAAATTTCATGATGGGTTAGGAGTGGGACCTAACAGGGAGCGGATTTACTTAAGAGTGGTTTGTGGGTTATTAAATAGATTTATTCACTATTCATGATATTGCTATACTAGGAGTAGTTGTATGAGGGGATATTGTGGGGAAGTGCTCAGGAGTTATGTTTGGATTGTTCAGATCTGAGATTCTGAGGTCTGGGGGAGGGGGTATTTATACTAGTGAGGGGCTATCTGGACTATGCTAGATATGGATGTAGCACTAAGTGCTTTGCTGAGTCGGGATGCAGTCACATAGTACAAGTGTGATCTGACATGTCAAGAGATCGTCTGACTGCTGAGTCAGTTCACAGTTACATCGTACAAGGCTAATCTAACTATACTATGACTGCTAAACTATTTATAGATTTAGGCACTGTCTGGATAGTCTTCAATGACATCACTATTGATGACATCATCACTGACAAAGTCTGAGCAGTTTTCTGACTTCTGACATCATCAGTTTCAAGGTATTGTCACTTCTATCTCTTGCAAGATTAAGGCTGTCCTTGTTGGCGGTGGTTGTACAAGGATAACAGGTCTTGGTTCTCTTTTTTTTTATTCTGCTGGCATATTTGCGAGGACTGGCCATTCTTGTCTAGGGCGAGGGCTCCCAATGTCGTGGCTGGGGGTTCGAACCTCTTGGAAATGATATTTTCTGTAATCCGAGGCAATTTCTAGTAGTAATATCTGTCACGTGGATGGCTTGAGATTGGTTTCGATGATGTCGGCTTTCTTGAGTTCAGATAAAGCATCCATCACTCTCCAATGGAGGTGACACAGATAGAGCAAATGGAGTTGTTCAAATGTATTTTGCTTCCACTAAGTAATGAGGTCTTGTATAGTCACAGTGTATCTTGGTCTTGAGTTGATAAGTGCAGTTCATGAACCTTTTGATAGATGAGATAGGGTTCTTCTTGTCTCTCTTTGAGTTTGGTACTTTTGGTTTTCTTTTGTAATAGTACAGTACACTAAACTAGTTATAGCAGTTCAGAGTCAGTCTTATGGTTGTAGTACTTCTTCTAATATTCTTGTATCTTGGCAGTGGGTTCTCATGCTTGCTGGCATATTTCGTGTAACCAGATGATCTCTTGTTTTGTAGTCTTGCATGTGGTTTCCAAATTAGTTCTGAGGATGCCATGCGATTTTGGTGGCTTGGAGGTTGTGCACTTATATTATTTCATATATATCTATAGAAGTGGCATCTTATAGCTCTTGAGGGCTGGCTTGAGGGAATTTCTGATAGAGGAGGTTTCCTATTTCATATTCTTGTCATATCTGGAGATATTTAGTAGCAATGGTGATTTTTGGTTCTATCTCACAGTAGTAGAGGATATAATAGTAAGAGTCATCAGTATCCAGATTGAGACTAGGAGTCCTTCTTGTGTGGATCCTCATGGCTTTTCTGATGTCTTAGAACATCCTTTCTTCAACTGAGGGGCCTTGGTAAGTCCTTGACCTTGAGGTTTGGTAAGCAGCAGATATTTTGTTTATAGTAAATCTTTGAGCTATTTTGGGATTGGTGGATCTTATTGAGTTGCTGCTACTGTAGTTCCTTGATCCTTCTTTTATATTCCTCAAGATGCCTGTACTATGGTCACAATGACTCACAGTTAGTCATTATTGCTCATCTTGTATTCTGGGTGAGTTATACCATATGATCTTCTTGTACTCTGATCTGGTAGCTTATAAGGAATTACTGTCTCTTGTACTGATATCATCATTCTGAGGTCACTGTTACAATATGTGTGAAAGTGAAATTAATATACTCTGACCAATATTATTTTTAGATGTTATATATATTTAGTAAAATATAGCTCTATAATCATATAAAGAAATATTTAATATATAATACTATAGAGCTCAAAATATATAAATGTTAATAGATTGCAGAGGATTTAACTACTGAAATAATATTTTATAATAACCAAATTTCAGAAATCTAGAGATTGATATTGTAGAGAAATTAAAACCTATCACTAGATATAATATAATTAATATATATTGTGATGAGCAACAGAATTGTACTACTGAAATCATAAATTAGCCACATACTATATCTAGTACACTAAGCAACAAAGACTACTTTACTGCACCAACTTGTATATTTAGCTAGAGATACCAGAAACAGTATGTTTACCTGTACCCTCCAGGTATGCCATACCCTCAAGATATACTGTATCCTCAAGATACACTGTACTCTTAAGGAATACTTGCCCTAGATAGTATTCTATAATTAGCAACATATAACTAGTAGCAACTACAACTGTATAAAATATCCCAGAGATAAGAGTGAATAAACCTCAGTCCAAATTGAATCTAAAGCAAAAGTCAAGTCTGCCTACTACACTTCAAGAGGAACTCTACAGCTACTGCTAGGGGATTGTGAGCAAAGTATTCCTTTCTACTCTGGTCCACTTTCCAATATAAAGAAGAGTTTGTTACATTTTTGGTTTACTTACCAGATAAGCCTGAAGAATCCGAGTTTGCTATCAAGTTTAAGTAAAGGACTTTGCTGCCATTTCTGAGTTATCTGTATTCCCAGAAAGCCCCCTATAAGGAACCTTGCCACAAGCCAGTCTTTTGATACAACTTTGTAGTGATTTATTTATGCAAATAAAGCCAGTCTTTTGACACAACTTTGCAGTGATTCATTCATACAAATGAAGTCAGTCTTTGATGTAACTTGCCAAGAATCCATACTATCTGAGTTATTAGTTTGTTCTCAGTGAGTCCGATTCAGAGAATCTACTGCCAGTATCATTCCCAGTAAGCTGATTCAAAAGAATCTGCACCATCTGCTATTTCCAGAAGAACTGCTGAGTTATTATTCTCAGAAGTCCACCAATTCAGGAGAATCCATGCCAAATTGAGTCATCTTTTTTTTTTTATTTTTTTTATTTTTTTTATTTTATTTTTTTTATAGTCACTTGGACTCCATTCCTTTATTAATACCCTTCTATCCCATATAAATA
>RBNI01005113.1:0-13010 GCA_003990745.1 Jimgerdemannia flammicorona | reverse complement strand
TTTTTAATTATTTTATATTTTTTTTTTTTCTTATTTTTATTTATTAAAATATTAAAAAAAAAAAATTTGAAAAAAAATTTTTAGATTTTTTTTTAACTTTATATTTATTAGTAAATTTTTTTTTTTTAAATAAAAATTATATATTATTTTTTTTTGCAGACAAATTTGCTTGCATTACAGCCTAAGGGTTATAGAATTATAGACTTACAAGCTTATAAGTATAAGTATTTCATATATAGTGACCTCTGATAAATATATATAATATATATCTTTAAGCTTTGAATATATTTGAAATTCTATATATTATGCAATTTATACTACTTATCATCTATCTCTAGTACTCTTGAGCAGATATAATAATATCTTACTCATCTTGTTAGGGCTGGAAATGGCAAAAATTATATTTAAATATAATAATCAGGTATGTATTTAGAAATTATATTCAGATATAGTATATCTATAAGTTCTGGATCATACTTATATAATACAATATCTGAGTACTATATTTATTTAGTATTTTGAAATTTAACTATATTTCAAAATTTGAAATTAGCTATTGTTATTGGAATACTAGACTGATTACTATACCTTTAAACAAATATATTTATGAATTGTTTCAGAGTCTAAAGTATCTCTTTTAGCTACTATAAAATCTTTATTACTTGAAAAAACTCTCTTAATTGGAGTACTTATTGCTGAGATAGCTAAGTAGTTACATACTATTTTTGCTAAATTTGAGAAATCTCTGCTATAGCTCTAATATTTCCAATTATTTAAATTAATTAGAGAAATTCAAATAATATTTTAAATTAACCTAAATTAAATATAAATTTCCAACTCACTTGCCACCAAGATAATATATCAACTCTTGTTTGAAATTTAACAGTTTTACTTTTCAAATAAATATCTACCTCCTGCTCAGAATTTGTTATCAGTTTTTGTCTTTTATTAAATATATATTCATATAGTATATTATTGATAGTATCTTCTACTTCTTTATGATTTTCAGAACTTGTTTAATTAATTGATCCAAATAAAGGAGTATAGTTTTCATTATAAACTATATAAAGTTTATCTTTGGCCTCTTTAATCCAAATGTTTTCTCAATTATGTGTAAATAATATTCTAGCTTAAGTCTGAGATCAAGTACTAGTTTTAATTAAAAAATAAAACAAAATAAAATTTAAAATAAATTAGTAGTAGTCAACAAGTAAATTTCAAAATAGATTTATACTGTTTCTGATACTAAATAAATTTTGAAATAGATTTATACTATCTCTAATATTAAGCAAATTTTGAAATATTTACTTATTAGTACTAATATAATAAATCAGAGTATTTGTCATTGAATAATATGACTTCAATCTGGTAATAGCTGTAGTTAGATATTCAGCTCTTTTGTATGTTTTTGAATTTCTTGATCATTATTCTTTAACATATCTATTAGAAAGTTATAAATAAGAATAGTAGAATAAATTATTAAGAATTTATAATGAGCTGTAAGATCTGTTGCTTGTTTAAAATACTTTAGTATACTAATAATATCTTTAGCATCTACCAAGTATAGTCTTCCAGAGTATATTTTTACAAATCTTTATCAGCTATAACTATTAAGATTAAAGGTTATTAATAAATTAATTCATTAGATTATTTGAAAAATAAAAAAATTAAATATAATATGTATAATCAGCTTATCTCTGATAATTTTAAGTTCTATTCAACTATCAAATATGTTGAATTTTATTGAGTTTTAATGTTCAAAATAAGTTCTTTTGGAATATAGACTCTAAAAGCTTTATATTATATAATAAATCTCTCTTAACATTATAGTGATAACTAGATCTTAATAATAATTAATCAGAGCTTTGAAATTATTTCTCCAAACCATCTTTACTTATATCATTATTAGTTTTTGAATAGACTAAAAAGTCCTGAATAGCTAAATTAATTATATGAGCTAAACAGTATATATTGTAATATGTCTGGCTCAATAGAGGCAAATTACAAGATTGAGAGTTGATGTAGTTTAGCTTGAGCTCTCAGTTACTTTGTTAAAAAGCAATAAAATGTTCTATGATTCCTGAGGTCCTTGGTGTTTAGTGGTATAATAGTCAAAAGCTGAATATCTGTAAACTATTTCCTTATTGGGATGGTTCTCTAGGTGTAGCAGCGATTTGTATGTGAATGGGTTTCCTTCTTGGGTTAACTGAGATTTGGTAGAAATTCATGTATAGTATGATGATCTTTCTTGTGCATGACAGTCTGGCAATTTGGCAGTTTTCCTTATGTGATTTGTGTGGCAATCTCTATATAGTGTGATGATCTCTGTGCATGACAGTCTGGTAATTTAGTAGTTCTCCTTCTTGGGTGGTGAGTGATCTTTGTGTAGTGTGATGGATTTCTTATACAGGATGTTTGAGAATCATACTGATGGCAGGTTCTTTTTGGGCTCACTGAGAATAATGAATAACCTGGTAGCAGATAATTCAGATAACTCAGATAACTCAGATATTGCAAGTTCAGTTTCAATTGAGAATATTACTCAGATAGTGTGGGTTCTCTGAGAATGCAGATAACTTGAAAACAGCAGATGATGCAGATTCTCCAGAATCAGTGGGCTTCTGAGAAATAATTCAGATGGTGTGGATAACTTGGATGTCACAGATTCTTCCTGAATTTGTGGGTTTCTGGGAAATAACTCAGATAGCATAAGTTCTTCCAGATCAGACTCTTCTGGGAATATGATGGTGCAGATTCTTCTGAATTAACAGCTTCAACTGGGAATGTGGTGGATAACTTAGAAATGGCAGATGATGTGGATTCAGCTTCAACTGGGAATACTACTTGGATGGTGCAGATTCTTCTGAATCAGTAGCTTTAACTGGGGAACAGTGGCAAAGTTCTTCCTTGAACTTGGGCAGCAAATCTTCAGGCTTATCTGGCAAGCAAACCAAAAATGGACTTGTTCTTTGTATCAGAAAGTGGACCAGAGTGGAAAAAGGGAACCAATGCTCACAATCTCCTAGTAGTGGCTTTAGAGTGGATATTTCTTCTAAGTATTGCAATCCTTCCTAGATCAAGTGGCTTTTGGCAGATGTATCCCTCAAAGTATAATAGGTAGACTTGTCTTTTGCTTTTTGGATTCAATTTCAGACTGAGGTTTATTCACTCTTATCTCTGGGGTAATTTATACATTGTAGTTACTATCTGGTTACTATGTGGCTAACTATAGGTTTACTACTTATGGCAGATGTACAGAGTCTGTATGGTGTACAGGACCTATACAGTGTACAGAGTCTGTACAGTATGCAGAGTCTGTACAGGTAAACAGACCCTTTATAATATATCTGGCTATTTATACAGTTTCTGCAGCAATAGTTGCTAGTTACTATGCTGTATATTTATATCATCTTGGCTAAGATATGATTCAGATAGTATGTCTTGGTTTGTTATATCAGCCCCCACTGAAGGATAGTCTGTCTCAGACTGTTCTTCAGTCATCATTCCAATAAGCATAGGCTGCTTCTGCATCTATATCTGTTCTATCATCTTCATCATCTGTACTAGAGTCACTCCATTCTATGGGCTCTTCTTCTTCTTCAGGAAATAGGATTTTGACAGCATTAATGAGGCTCAAATAGGTAGTAGGGTTCATTCCTTGAATATCATTCAGGGAGAACTGTGCCTATATCAGAGCTGTGATATTTCGTTTATAAATAGTATATAGTCTGTCTGCAGCAGTAGTGTCTCTTCTGGTCAGACCAGTGGTATTTCTGATATAGGTCTGCTCTGGGACTGGAAGATTCTAAAATTATTCACCAATTGTATAATAGGCCTACAGTTGGTGGATTTGTAGTAGGTACCTGACTAGAGTGAGATTTTCTTGGTGAACTTAGATCTTCTGAAGGGGGTTTCCATTAGCTTGGCCGAATTGGGATAGAAGTGGGTGGGGGAATTGGTTGTAGAGGGGCTTGATAGTTCTTCTTTCTTTGGTACTTCTGGCAGGTGTCATATTTCTGAATAATGTCTCAGACTTGTGTTCTGAGGTGGAGCCAATATTGATATTGTTTTCAAATCTTGTCTTCTGTACTTGTCTGTCCTTGGTGGGCTTTCTGATGTTCTTTATGGATGAGATCTTCTTGTGTCTTAATGGTCTGAGGAGCTTCCTTTAGGGTGTAGTTCCTCAGGACACCCTTCTTCTGGTTTATTAGAGTTGGTAGGAAAGTACATCAATGTTGTTGTAGGCTTTCCCTACTTTGTGGATGATAGTGATTTTGTAATCCTGAAGGATAAGGATTCAGTAAACTAGGATTCTGGTGGGTTTCTTGCAGTTGAATAGCTATTTGAGAGCTGTATGGTCTGTGATCAGGGTGAACCTTTTTCCAATAAGGTAATGTTTGAACAGAGTGACTGCCCATATGACTGCAAGGCATTTCAGTTTGGTGCTACCATAGTTTATCTGCTACTGATTGGTAGCTCTGCTTACATAAGCTATCACATGGTATTGTTGATCAGGTCCTTCTTGGGCTAGAACTGCTCTAAGGCCATCTTTAGAAGCATTTGTATAAAGATAAATAACTTCTGTAGATTGGGGCACACAAGGATTGGTGCTGTAGTCATGCAGTTCTTGAGTTCTTTGAAGGCTTTTTCTTGTAATTCTGTCCATTTGAATAGCACTCCTTTCTTGAGAAGGATCTGGATTGGGGCAGCAATTTGAGCAAAGTTCTTGATAAACCTTCTATAGTAGAATACTAGTATCAGAAATGATAGCATTTCCTTTAGAGTCTTGGGTATTGGCCAATTGCTGATCTTCTCAGTTTTCTTTGGATCTGTATGGGTTTCTTTTTTCAAAACTATGAATCCAAGAAATTCAAGTTTCTGTTTCCCAAAGTAGCATTTCTTTGCATTCAATCTTAAGTAGTTCTTGTGGGTGAGCTTGAAGAATTCCTCTAAGTAGTGCAGGTATTCTTCAAAATTTGCTGAATAGATGTTAGAATCATCTATGTATACAATCAGACAGTAGTGGATCAAGAGAGCATAGACTGAATTTATCATTCTCTGAAAGGTGGGAGGTACATTGCAAAGTCCAAAGAGCATTTAGAGGTACTTGAATAGCTTTTCTAGAGCAAGGAAGGCTGTCTTTTGAATATCCTTTGGGTCCATAGAGATCTCATGGAATCCCGTGAAGAGGTCCATACTGCTGAAGTATCTGGCATCTTGTAACTAATCCAAAAGATCATTGATTCTGGGCAAAGGATAGGCATTCTTTTCGGTGACTGAATTGAGTTTCCTGTAATCTACACAGAGTCTCCATCCTCCTTTCTTCAGTACAATAAGTATAAGGCTAGCCCAGGGGCTGATAGAGGATCAGATGACTCTATTGTCTAAGAGTTCTTGGATGTGCTCCTTTTTGAATATTTTCAAGTGATGAGGTATTCTATAGAGTTTCTGCTGGATGGGTGTTGCATTTTCTGTATTTATGCTATAGTGATATGATGGATTATATGGCAGGTTGCCATAATTGGTAGTGAAGATATCTTGATATTTGTTGAGAAGTTCTACTAGTTTTTGTTGTTGTTGAGATGTCAATTCTTCTCCAATGTTGGTGGAAGGCTTTACTGTCTCCTGGGTCACAGAGGGGCCTTTTTTTTCTTCTGGGACCTTTTGCCATTTCCCAATAGGTTTAATTCATAAACTTCTCTATGAGTTTGGTTGAGAAAAGGTACCAGGTGTCCTATAATAGTTCCTTTTGACAAGATGATGGTTTCCCAACTTTGGTTGGTTGCTCGAGAGTGTACTGGGTTCATCTTGTTGGGGAATGTGTGTCCCTCTATGTCCAGATGGGGAATATCTTCCTTGGGTTCAAAGAAAAGGTTTCTGGGGTCAGGTGGTACAAAGATTTCGAAGATTGTTTGTTCTCTGGACTCCAGGATAAGATTTTTGTACAGTCTGACTGATTGCCGGTACACTTTGCTGGGGAACATTTCTCTTGAGGTGGTTGACTTGAAGGAGGTATACTTTCTTCCTATCCAAACTTCCAAATCCCTTGGCTTGTCTTGTTCCTTCAGTTAGTTCAGAGACTTCTTGTAACTATGGGGTCTTGACTTTCATGAAGACCGCTTGGGCAATCTTCTGTCCTCTAATGATTCAGTGCCATTCTGCACTACTGTTGTATACGATAACCTTAATTTTGCCTATATGTATATCCTGAGTCAATAGTTCTTCCTTCCATGGTTATTCCTTGTCTGGCAAGTCCAGACCTTGAGGTCAGTTGGATGTAAGCTCCTTGGGATGGCTGTATGGCTAATCTAGTTCTGATTATAAAGGTTTTTTCAGGCTTGATAGATTTGTCCTCCAGGCTGTAAAGATTATATCCTATATCCTCTGGGTGGGCTTTGGTCGAGGGTTTGGCCTTAGGGTGCAGCAGGGCATACTGGGCAATATCCTTGCTAAGTTCAGGCTTTCCTAAGACTGAAGCTCTATTAGCAGAGAGCCTCCAAGCTCTAAGGTTGAGGTGTGGCCATCTGGCTCCAGTAGAGGGATCTCAGAGATAGTTGATTCCTCTTCTTTCTGTAGGGTCAAGGGCTTTCATGAAGTTGGTAGTATCTTCTGTCCATCCTTAGCAGGTTGCATATCTGATGAGAGCTAGGATGTCTTCTCCTAAATCATAGATCTTGAGGATCCTTTTTCCTGACTTTTTGATCTGGCTTTTTTGGGTCTGGCTTTTTTAGATCTGGCTTTGGTTATCTCCTTTCTTCAAAGTATGGATTGCAACATCATGACTGAGATGAATCTTCTGATGTCTGCAGTCTTGGCAGTTAGAATGTCTTCCATAGTTGTAATATTTCATTGCTCAGAAATGATATTCCTGGTTATTGATCTCTTGTTGTCTTGGGAATTAGTACCCATTTTGGTCATAAGTGAGTGGAAGGGTAGATAAGGGATATATTTCTGTCTGGGTGAAGAAGCCTTGCCCTCTGAATCAGCTTTGCAACTTGGTGGTGACTTCTTGAAAAGTAGTTGACTGTGTAAGTGTGTTTGGAGGTTCTGGTCTCTGGGGTCTCAGTCTCTCCTGTTGGTCTAGTAAATGGCACTGATAGCAATAGTCTCAGAGAGAGTGGAAGACCATTTGGTGTGGACATCTTCCCAGCTAAAAAGCTTTTTCTTGGTGAGTTTCTTTCTTGGAGATAATGGTGATTGTACTGGGTCCTTCTTCTGTATTCCAAGGGTCATTGTCTTCAGGTGGTGTCCAGCAAGGATCATCTCAGGGGATGAGTTCAGGGACCTCTTCTTCTTCAGGTACTTCTTGTTCAGGAACTTCTTGGTCAGAAGTTTCTTCTTCCTCAGATGATTCTTGACCCCAAATTGCTTGTACTTCTGCAGCTTTGGTTGCAGGTGTTTCAGAAATATATCTGCATTTCTTCTTCTTCTTTCTGCATTCTGGGTAGGCTGTGCCAGGCGATTTCCTTATTCCCATGATCTTAGAGGAATGCTTGGAACACTTGTATCTCTTGAGGCAGATAGAGCATTCTTTGGCTTCTCCTGCAATAGCTCCAATAGTGATAGAGATAGTGTTCTTGGCTCACACATTATCTTCTGGTCTGTCATCCACCAGATTAATTTGGGGGTTGAGTCTGGGATCATTTCTGTCTTTAGATTCTTCTTCTTCTTCTATAGTAGATTCCTTACTGCTGGTATATTCTTCCTGAATAGTGACCTTCTTCTTCTTCTTCGATTGTTCATAGCTGGTCACCTTAACTCTGTACTTCTTGCCTCAGTAGTCAAACTTGAGTACTTATTGGCCAATATCAACAACTGCATTCATTTCCTTCATCCAGTTGGTGCCAAGAATCATATCATAGGTAACAGCTTCAGTGACAACAGCTTTGGGGATGGAGAACTGAATGTGTCCAAGGGAGATAGTAATATTTCATACTTATCCCAGGGTTGAGTTCAGGCTCCATCTGCTACTATGATGCTGAGGTTGAATGGTCCATCAATGGGCCATTGGAGGGTATCCAAGAACCATTTGACAATGATACAGACAGCTGCTCCTGTGTCTATGAGGATCTTCACCTTTTGTCCTCCAATGTCTCTATATAGGTAGGTGCTGACATGTCTTTCAGCTGCCTAGACAGGGATGGGAACTGATTCTTGCTGTGGGATTGGGATTCAGCCAGTGCTAGCCCTGGTGGTTCTTAGTAATTTGTTTCAGACTCCAGCTGGTGTCAGTTGCAGGAACTGCAGGAGGGGGACTTCCATTTTGGCCTCTTGGATCTTCTGTTAGGCTTTATTGTAGATGTCTCTAGGCATGGTCTTTGGAGTGTACTTTTTCTTTGGCTTTGAGGCAACAGGTTCCCATTCTTCTTGTTCCATTTCTTTATCCTCTGGTGGCAACTTATTTGTCTCAGGAGCAAAAGGTGAGGGGGTTCAGAGAGGTGTTTTGACTTGTTCTTCTTCATGTTCTTCATCTTACTCTTGGATGATTCTTCTGCTAATATTCCTGGATGGTCTTCCTACAGGTCTCTTTCTCTTCTCTGCTGGATAGACTGTTTTCTAAGTAGTAACCTTAGTAGGATACAAGTCTAGGTCACTGTAATCTTCACTGTTGCTTACCTCCTCAAAATCTTCAACAGGATGAGCTTCAGTCTTTTTGTACTGGGTATCATTCCTTTGGTTTGATGATTCTGAGTCCCTTCAGTCACTTTTTCTATTATCATATTCAGTGGCATAGTGTCCAAATTGTCCACAGTGGAAGCATTGGACTTGGGCTCTATCTTAGACAGGGTATCTTTTTTCTTCTTACTAATAATTCCTGTTATCTCTTGATGAATAACCTTGGCTTCTCTGTGGTGGGTATCCTCTATTGTCTTGGTAGTCCCGATTTTTACATATAGTGAGTTTTTCAATCTATCCAACCAGCCAGTCTAACTTGGAGCTAAGGTCTTAGATTTTGCTTCTATCCTTCTTTCCTTCCTCAGTTGGCCTTCTTTCTTCAGATCTTTCTTGTCCTTGGAGGAGTCCTTATAGGGCTTTAACCAGAATGTCTTCTTTATCTTCTTTCTTATCATGATCACTCTAAGTAGTTCCTTGTCTGATATCAAAGAATTCTTGGGCTGTATCTACTTGTTCTTCAGACCTTCTGATGTCTAGAGTACAAACATGCTGGGAAATATTTGGGGGAATTCCATTCATGAAGGTCATTGGATCAATAATGTCCTAATTTTTGGCATTGAACCTGACAGCATGCATTCTCTTCTGGATTCTTGTGAAGAAGGCTCTGGGTGATTCTCCAAGATTCATCTTCATCCCCATGATGGATTCCTGAGCCTTGTGGCAGGTTTCATTTCCTGCATACTTTTCAATGAGCCAGTGGACTATGGCTTCATATTCTAGCTCATAAGACATTGCTGCTTGTATCTGTCTTATCTGTTCTGAATCTGGGTTATTTGCTGTTCAGTGAAAAATTCCTCAGGCTAGTTCCCTGAGCTGAGCCTTGTAGATGGTAATTTTTCTTTCATCTGAGAGATTTCTCAAGGCTGCAATTCCTTTAATTTCATCAAGGAATTCTCTGGGGTCTTTCTCCAGGTATCCTGCAAAGGTTGGCAATAAGGTGACCATTTTGTTGTCACTTTTTTCTGATTCTGGTTTGGGTTCAGATTCTGATTCTGATTCGCTTCTGAACTGTCACTGGAGATGTGGGTGCTTGGGTATCTTGAGGATAGTGTTCTGGACCTTGGACAAAGTAGAATAAGCCTAGGTATTCTTGTAGGAGCTGCTTCCAATTCTATAAGAGGTTGTAGTAAAGGTTCTATTGGTGAGATTGGTGGGACTGATATGGGGCATCTGGCTGTATGGTCTCAGGTTCATGTGATAAGGTCTTCTAACTCTTATACAAGTTCTTCAAAATCTCTAGCAGGGCTGTCTGTATTGTCTGGTTAATCTGGTTGGGGATTTCAGGCTATACTGCCTTCTGGTTGGGAACCTTCTAATGCTGGATAGTTGGTAAGTCTTAATGTGATTACTTCTCTTTCTGTTTAAATACTGGTAATAACTAGTTCTCTTATAGTGGTAGAGGTTGGTGTTGTATTAAATATATCCAGTTTGACTGTGGGTTCTTGTGAGCTGAAAAGTCATGTCAATTTTGAAATCTTCCCAGTTGAGCCTCCAAATATAATGTGCCTGACTCAATAGAGGCAAATTACAAGATTGGGAGTTGATGTAATTTGACTTGAGCCCCTAGTTACTTTATTAAAAAGTAACAAAATATTCTATAATTCCTGAGGTCCTTGGTGTTTAGTGGTATAATAGTCAAAAGCTGGATATCTATAAGCCATTTCCTTATTGGGACAGTTCTTTGGGTATAGCAGCAATTTATATGTGAATGGGTTTCCTTCTTGGGTCAACTGGGATTTGGTAAAAATTTGTGTATAGCACAATAATCTTCCTTATGCATGACAGTCTGGCAATTTGGCAGTTTTCCTTATACAATTTGTGTGGTGATCTCTATATAGCATGATGATCTCTGTGTATGATAGTCTGGTAATTTAGTGGTTCTCCTTCTTAGGTAGCAGGTGATCTTCGTATAGTGCAATGGGTTTCTTATGCAGGATGTTTGGGAATTATACTAGTGGCAGGTTCTTCTCAGGCTCACTGAGAACAATAAATAACTTAGCAGTAGATAATTCAGATAACTCAGATAACTCAGATGTCACAGGTTTGGTTTCAACTGAGAATACTACTTGAATGATATGGGTTCTCTGAGAATGTAGATAACTTGAAAATGGTAGATAATGCAGATTCTCTGGAATCAGCAGACTTCTGAGAAATATCTCAGATAGTGTGGATAACTTGGATGTCATAGATTCTTCCTGAATCGGCAGGCTTCTGGAAAATAACTCGGATGGTATGAGTTCTTCCGGATTAGGCTCTTCTGGAGATATGATGGCATAGATTCTTCTGAATCAGCAGCTTCAACTGGAAATGTGGCAGATAACTTAGAAATGGCAAATGATGTGGATTCAGCTTCAACTGGGAATACTACTTGGATGGCACAGATTCTTCTGAATCAGCAGCTTCAACTGGGGAATGGTGGCAAAGTTCTTTCTTAAACTTGAGCAGCAAATCTTCAGGCTTATCTGGTAAGCAAACCAAAAACAGACTCATTCTTTATATTGGAAAGTGGACCAGAGTGGAAAAAGAGAACCAATGCTCACAATCTCCTAGTAGTGGCTTTAGAGTGGGTATTTCTCCTAAGTGTTGCAATCCTTCCTAGATCAAGTGGCTTTTGGTAGGTGTATTCCTTGAAGTGTAATAGGCAGACTTGTCTTTTGCTTTTTGGATTCAATTTCGGACTGAGATTTATTCACTCTTGTCTCTAGGGTAATTTATACATTATGGTTGCTATCTGGTTACTATGTGGCTAACTATAGGTTTACTACTTATGATAGGTATACAGAGTCTGTATAGGTAAACAGACTCTTTATAGTATGTCTGGCTATTTATACAGTTTCCACAGCAATGGTTGCTGGTTACTATGCTGTATGTTCATGTCATCTTGGCTAAGGTATAATTCAGATGATATGTCTTAGTTTATTATAATATATTATATTAGCTGATAGTTGAGATCAATAAGATCAAACTCTGTTCTAATTATTTGAAAAAATGTAGTGTTGTTAGATATATTGTCTATTATTATAGCTAATATCTAGAGTGAAAAATCAATAATTTAAATATAAGATAACTTTTTTTTTTTTTTTTTTTTTTTTTTTTTTTTTTTTTTTTTTTTGAAAACCCAACCTTTTTCAAAAACCCAATCTTTTTTGAGAATCTGATCTTTTTTGAAAACCTAACTATTTTTAAAAATCCAACCTTTTTCAAAAATATAATCTTTTTCAAAAATCTGATCTTTTTTAAAAATTCAATCTTTTTTTGAAAATCTGACCTTTTTTAAAAATCTGATCTTTTTCAAAAACTCAATTTTTTTAAAATATAATCTTTTTGAAAGACTTGTTCTTTATATATCTTTATCTGTATTCCAAAATCTCAAATATAGTTCATAAAGATACTAGTAAGATTTTCATCTAAATGAGATTCTGATGGCTTGATAAAATCAATCAATATATAGTTGAGTTATCAATTTTGACAAATCTAGTATATATTAATTTCAAGAAATATGTATATATTGGGTGATATCCATATATTAATAGTGAAGAATATTTGACAAGATATATTCTATTTCCAAATAAATAAATTGAAATAAGATTAATTCAAAGCTATTCAACTCTGAAATATTCAAATTTATATTCAATATTAAAATATTAAATCTTACCTATAATATAATTTTGATAGTATTACATTTTCATTAAAAGGTCAGTTTAATTTCATTTCATATAGTTCTAGTAAAAGAAATAGTAATATTTGGTTTCAGAAGATCAAAAAGATCTTTTAGTTCTAAATTCCCAATAATTATAAAAAGCTGACTATTATCAATAATCTAGTAAACAAGTTTGTCTTGAAATAACTTTACAGAGAATCTTGGCTATTTAGAGAATTATCAAGTAGTAATGAATTAATAACAAAAATAATAAGAAAAGAAAAAAAACAAATAAGTTATATAAAAACTATACTTTTAAAAATAATAACTCTATTACTTCTATTTGACAACTCTTATGAAATTTATTAAAATGTGCCTATAAATTTATATTAAGGCACTAATAGTCTTATATAATACTAGTGCTCCGAACGAGTCAATCCGGATGGGATTCGGATGGATTCGAATCAGATTCGAATCGGATTCGAATCGGATTTGAATCAACCATTGTTTTGATTTCCAAATTAGACAATTAAATGTTTACATCAATAACTTGATGAATAATCATCCAAATTTGATGATCTTGGTGTCATTTGAAAGCCCTTAATAAGGCCTTTCTAATGATACCAAGAACATTATAATCGGATTACGTGTTGCCGAGATATTAAGGAAAACGTTCCATTTGACGAAATTTCCA
>RBNI01005112.1:0-13011 GCA_003990745.1 Jimgerdemannia flammicorona | reverse complement strand
CTATGTATTCTTTGATAATGAGAATAATATTAGAAAATTGATATTATAAAAATTGACCATACTTTGAAATATTAATTTAATATCTATCTTTAATACCTATATAATCCCAATCCAAAAGCCAAATATTTTTTAGACAATGTATATAAGAGACTAAATTATTGTGATAGAATAGGTTTTGAGAAATGAGAGTAGTTGTAATGCTTCTAGTTTCTTTAAGAAGTTCTAGTTGGCCTAAAGTAGCTCAAAGAGATACTTAAAGGTTCAAGTATTCTTGAAGGATTTCTGAGAGAAAATATTCTGAGCTTTATTCAGATAGAGAACAAGGATATTTATACATAATCTGAAAGAAAGAAAGATCCAGAAGGATCTCAGAAAGAAAGAGAAATACTAAGAAATAGGTTCTCAGTAAAGCTGACTAATACTATTCTACAATATTCTGAAAGGTTCCATAACTAGCTAAGATAAGATACTCAGTACCAAGGAAAGATAAGAATGTTCTAGTAGTGTCTGGACACTAAGAGAAGGTTTCTAAGCAAGTAGAAGATGATGGAACATAGTAGAATATTCAAGAAATGATAAGAAAAGACTAATTAAAAGATGCAAAAATATACTAAAACTAAATATGGCTGTGAAATTGTTATATCTCTCCCTCCTTAAGAACTAACATCCTTATTGAGTTCTTAGATAATACAAGACTAGATATACTTAACCAAAATTTCTCAAATTTATATTAGTATATTGGCAGAGATTGACCATCCTCATATAGAGCAGAGGGCTTATTATCAGACTAACCAACTGAGAGGGATTCAAACCCAGCTAGTAGCTTCATTTCAGTGGACTTCTTGTTCATTAAATATTCTGTTGGTTCTGAGGTCCCAAAGTAAACTTCTGATGTATAAGGCACTGGTCATTACTGTAAGTCATTGATAATTCAAGGAAGTCACTACAGAGATTGAGCAATGTATTTTACCTTAAAGTCTTGAACTAGATCTTAAGAGTTCTTGAGATTGACCAGTGGTTCCTAGATAGCATTATATTTAGGGTAACACATTTACTTGACTAGATATTCAGGACAGTAGTAGTGGATTCATTTGTCAAGAATTTTCTCAACTTTATACTCAATATGGTCTTCAATAATCACAGGGGCAGAAGGCTTAGAAATTCGACCAGGGTAGAGTGGTGACTGGTTTCAGGTCTTAAGGTGTGACATATGAAAGACTGGGAGTACTCTCATGATTTCAGGTAGCTTGAGGTAGTAGGAGGATGTAGAGACCTGTTCAGTGATCTTGAAAGGTCTAATATACTTGGGTTGGAACTTGTTCAAAGGGTGGTTGACTTGAGATTGTATCTTGAGATTCTCAGTAGACAGTAGGACTTAATCTCTAACAGTATAAGTGACATCATGGCATTTCTTGTCAGTATACTTGGCTTGATATTGTTGAGCCTTCGGAAGATTCATAGTAGCAATCTTGAGTAGTTTGTCCATTTTGTCTGTAAGGTTCTTGGTAGTTGGGGCTTGTATTTGACTGCTTTTCTTGAAAGAGAATAGACTTGCAGGGGTCTCAAGATCTTGACCATAGAGTAACTAGAAAGGGGAAAGACCAGTAGATGATTGGACAGTATTGTTATATACAAACTCCACATAAGTCAGATAGATGTCCCAATCATCTTGCTCATAAGAAATATAGTTTCTAAGCATTTGTTCTAGAGTTCTGTTCTTGCACTTGGTTTGTCTATCAGTTTATAGATAAAAGATAGTAGCTATAGCCAATTGGGTTCCCAGAGTAATAAAGAGAGTTTGCCAGAAGTAACTGGTAAATGTGGGGTCACAATTACTAACAATTATTTATAGTAGGCCATAGTGATAGAAGATAGACTTGAAGAAGATTCTTGCAATCTTGAGTGTAGTAGCATTGGTAGTGGTTGGTTCAGCAACCATAGTCTTGGTCAGGCAGTCAATAAATATGATAATAGCATCAACACCAGATTGAGTTCATAGTAGTTAAGTTATAAAGTCCATGGGGACTTACTTGAACTTCTTGGTAGGAATTGGCAGTGGTTGTAACAAACCAGCAGGTGCTTAGTTGGTAGACTTGTTGAGCTGACATAGATTATAGCTGGCAACATAGTTCTTGATTTCCTTGACCATGTTTGGCCAATAGTAGTAGTGTTGGATGTTCTTGACAGTCTTCTCAATTCCCAGGTGACCAGTAAGAGGGGAGTCATAGTGTTCTTGCAAAACCTTATAGTGTAAGTTCATGTTTTCAAGTAGATAGACTTGGTCTTAATAATAGATCAGGTTGTTCTTAACAGTATATGTATCCTTGAGTTCATTCAAGAAAACTCTAGTGGCAACTGTGTCTTCTTTGTAAGCTTGTCTGATTTGGTCTAGGAATTCTGATGCCAAGGTGACTTGCATGATTGTGGTGAGGTCTGGGGGTCTTGATAAGGTATCTGATACTATAAGTGTCTTGCCAGGCTTGTAGATAATTGTCAGATTGAAGGTTTGAAGCTTGAGGCTCCACTTAGCTTATAGATGTGATAGAGTAGATTGGGTGTTGATGTACTTGAGGGATTGATGATCAGTAATGACATCAAACTCAATACCTTCTAGATAGTATTACCAGTGGTCTAGTTCATGTATTATTGCTAGTAGTTCTTTCTCATGAGTAGCTAGCTTTTGTTCAGCTGGGATCAGCTTGAGGGACTCAAAAGCAATAGAGCAATGTCCTTTGCCATTGTCTTGTAACAGGACTGCTCCAATGGCAAAATTTGACATATCAGTAGTGACTATGAATTTTAGGCCTTGATCTGCATTATGCAGGACTGGAGCATGGGTCAGGCTGTTCTTGAGTTCTTGAAAGGCTTGTTGACAGAAGAGGTCCCAGGTATAGGGTACATAGTTGTCTGAGTATAGGGCCTTCCTCATGAGGTTAGTCAGTGGCTCAGCAATGCCAGAGAAGTTTCTGACAAAGCAGTAGTAATAGCCAGCTAGACCAAGAAAGGATCAGAGTTCTGTAAGGTTTGACAGAATGGGCCATTCTTCAATTGCTTCTATCTTATATAAGTCTACTTGAATTCCTTGTGCAGAGATAATGTGACCAAGGTATTTGACTTGTTTCTTGAAAAGCTTATACTTCTTGTGCTTGGTGTAAAACTTGTGTTTTCACAGGATCTCCAGCACTATTCGAATATATTTGAGATGTTCTTCTTTAGTTGCACTAAAGATCAGGATGTTGTCAAGATATACCAATAGGAAAATAAATAGTTAGTCCTTGAATATCTTATTCATCAGAGTCTAGAATGTGGTGGGTACATTGGTGAGACCAAATACTAAAACTAGGAATTCATAGAGTCTAAAGGAGATCATGAATACAGTCTTAGGAATGTCTTCTGGCTTGATTCAGAACTGGTGGTATCCTGACATGAGGTCTAACTTAGTGAAGTACTTGGTATTCTTGAGAGTATCAAAGATTTGATCAATCAAGAGTAGCAGATAGTGGTTCTTAACAGTGAGTTTGTTGAGTGCACAATAGTCTATGCACTTTCACAGGGTATCATCCTTCTTCTTGATAAATAAGACTGGTGAGCCATAAGGAGATTTGCTTGGCTGGATAGCTCCTTGTATAAGTAGTTCTTCTAGTTTCTTCTTAACTGCTTCAATTTTGAGTGACAATATGTAGTACATGTATTTCTTGGATAGTATAGCTTCTGGGGTCAGTTTGATTTCATGATCAACTTCTCATGTAGGTGGTAGACCAGGTAGCTTGTCTGGAAAGACATCCTTGAATTCTTCTAGCAGTAGCTTGACACTTTCATTGACTGATAGTCTCTTGTTTTGTTTCTTAGAGCAGATCATTACAATAAAGACATATATTGCCTTCTTGAGTACTTTCTTATACTGTATAGCTGACAGTATTGCAATCTGGGTCTTGCTCATAGTCTTATCTGTCTTGATCATAATGTTGGCTCCATCTTGAAGTAAGGTGACTTTATTCTTGCACCAATCAATATCTAGGTTGTGGGGGGGACTTCTTTTGCTCAAACCATTCAGAGCGAGCTAAGTCACATGGATATCTTTTCATGAAAAGCAACATGTTTTCAAGTTTTCACTTCGTCTATACTGGTGTATAAGGTGCAGCAGGAGTCTAGTAACAGTCTACAACAAGTTTCATCAAATTCCACAGAGTTTTCATCAAATGGCGATCCAGGGTTCATCAAGCTCTGAGTGCTTAGAGAGAAGGAGGCCTGGCCTGGGCCTCTCCAAGAGTTTTGCAGCAGTGGCTGGGACTGGTGCTGGAGCAGGAGGAGCAGGTGGTCAAGGAAGGCAGGCTGGTATCGAAAGTTGGCATATAGTAATAGGGGGCAGGAGGGCAGCTACTAGGCCCATGGGAGTAGGGTAGGGGGGATGTAGTGTTGACAGGGGTAGAAGTCAGGTGACTGGCCAGGTGACTGGTCAGGTGACTGGTCAGGTGCCTGCCAGAGGCCAGGGGTCTGGAAGTAGTGTGGCTGGAACTGGTATTCCTGGAGCTGGGCCTGTGACTGGAGTGACTGCTGGGATATCTGAGAATAAGAAAAAGCCTATGATGGTGGCAGGCTCTGGTGAACTGGTGGTGTGTCCCTTCTTTCATAAGTCGGTATTGACATGGGCTATCTCAGCAAATTTCCTGGGGCTAGAGATGTCTGCTCAGGAGGTCTTGCAGCTAATAGAAGAGGAGGTTACTGGGGCAGAGTTGCTGAAGTTCATCCCATTGGTGGAGGTGGTGGAGATAGGATTTGTGGAGGAGGAGGATATAGCGAAAGCCTTGAAGAAAGGGCTGGTCATCAAGAATATCAAGATGGGTATAGTGAGGTGCCTGAGGTGGGACCCGCATGCCATATGCCTGGTGATTGAGGGGCTGCCAATGTTGGAAAGACAGGAGACTAAAGGGATCATAGCAGAGGTGCTGGGGGGCTTCAGCAAGATGGTCAACTTTGGGTTCATGTTCTGGGAGGGGATCAAGCTGAGGAATGGCAACTGTGAGGTAATGGCGAGACTGGAAGGCAAGGAGGCTACAGGGCTAGGGAGGGACTGGTCAGAGGTAATTCATGTTGAAGGGCAGGAGTGCAAAGTGTGGAGAAGGAAGGGCTCAGAACAGGAGGAGGAGGAACTGCTGATTGTCCTAGAGGAGAGGGAGGCTGCAAAGGAAGTGCGGAAGAAGAGATAGGAGGAGTTTGCCAAGGACTGGATCTGGATTCCGACAGATGGGAGGAGGAAGAAGTGGCAGAGAGCAAACTGGGAGCACTTACAGACAGTCCTCCAGGGCTCGAAAGTGGAGGAAGAACAAAGGGCGGAGATGGCCAAGAGTCAGATGGAAGAGGTGGAGATAGCGGAGGTGTCTTATTCACAACTGGGGGGAGTGGAGGACTCAGCTCATGTGCCAGTAAAGGGGAAGTGGGCTGATAAGAAGGAGATGAATGTAGTAGGTTTTGAGGAGGTTGTCAAGGTAGTGCCAGAGACTCAGTTGGAGGATGTTCGGATAGCAGAAGTAGTAAATGTTCATTGGGAGTATCCAGAGGCTGGTGAAGTAGTGAGGCTGGAGAAGGGTACAGTGGAGGATGACCTG
Organism: Jimgerdemannia flammicorona; assembly: GCA_003990745.1. NCBI lineage: Eukaryota > Fungi > Mucoromycota > Endogonomycetes > Endogonales > Endogonaceae > Jimgerdemannia > Jimgerdemannia flammicorona. The sequence continues at coordinate 7,405 of RBNI01005112.1, read as the reverse complement.
GTGGATGTGGCCTCTGGTGTGTCAGTGGACAGAGAGATGTTACAGGAGCTGAGCAGGACCCCAAGGCCTGCCACCCCTGGGCCCTTGGTGATGACAGCTGATGACTGGTATCAGGCAGTGCTCAAGGAACTGATAGAGGAGGATATTAAGGAAGTGGATATATTTAACAGGTCTCAAGAGGCCTGGGAAGAGTTCCTTAATATAGCATTACAGGGACTGAAGTTGGTGACAGTGATGGTGGTGGCACTTCTGGATGATGAAGGATATAAGGTAGATGAGAACCATATGGCTGACATCAGGAAGATAGCATCCAAGCGAGTGAATATGTTCTGCAGTGGAGTAAATGGAGCCCATATCTGGAGGGCAATCTGTGAGGAATGGAAGGCAATAATCTGTGGTCAGGCAGAGAAGGTGGTGGTGATTCCAGTGGAGCTTTAAACATTTTTATTTATGATGATGTACAGTCTACATATCTTATCATTAAATATCAATAATTTGTATGATGGAGTGAAGAGAAGGCATCTATTTCATTGGCTGAAGGTCAGGAGATATGATGTTGTATTGCTACAGGACATTTGGGCATATGGGGAGCAAGATTATGAGGATTGGAGTAGGGAATGGTATGGAAGTACAGGTTGGAATGAGCAGGTGGGCATTTTGGTTGGCTTGGGGAGAGGTGAGCTGATGGAAGTTGCAGTATATGGTAATCGATTGGTCTGGGGGAGATTGAAAGGTGGAGCTGGAGATGGACTAGTAGTCAGCTCTACTTATCTGCCAGTGGTTGGCAGAGAGCGGAACCAATGAGTGAAAGGCTGGCTGGCTTGGGGAGACTGGGAGGAGGTGGGGTTGGACATTGTGGGGGGGGACTTTAACATGGTTAGTGATAGAACATTAGATAGATCTGATGGTGGAGTTGGTGTGGCAGGATCTACTGGGCTCTCACAGTGGCTCCAGGTAGAGAGGGATATGGGATTGGTTGATGGGGTTCAACAGTATCAAGGGGAAAGGCCAGGACCATTCACTAGGTGGCACCCAGTTGGCAAGAACTTGGTTGGAACAAGGATTGATTGGATTCTGGTGGCAGAATACTGGGGCAATGTATTGGATTCAACAGGAGTACAGTGGTGTCCTTGGTCAGATCATTGGGGAGTTGAGGTGTGCGGGAGATTCCAGATGGTCAGTGGAGGTGAGGGTAGATGGAGACTCAATGTGGTACTACTCAAAAGGCAGGTAGAAAGGGACCAATTTGTGGAAATTGCAAGGCAGGAAGTGGCATGGTGGAAAGACAGTAGACAGTCAATAGCACAGTGGTGGGGAAAATTCAAACATTTGGCAGGTGCTTACTGGCAGGATGTGGGGGAGGTAGCTGGAAGGGAGTAGAAGGATAGAGAAAGGAGAGTTGAACAGGGGCTACATTGGCGGCTGAAATCCCTGGAGGGAGGGAATTTATCTGGGGAGAGATACACCCAGTTGGCTAAGGAGGTGGCTGAATTGTGGCTAGAATTGAAGGTAGCAGAAGATAGGGTGGTAGATGGGCTACTGGTGAGGTTATGGACAAGGCGGTTGGATGAAGGAGAGTGACCCACTAAGTATTTGTCTGGAATCTTGAAGGCCAGGAGAGTGTGGCACAGCTGGGCTTCAGTGTTGTGAGAGGATGGTGTTGAGGTTACTGGTATTACTAATATGCTTGGAGAGATCTTGGGGCAATGGCATGCTCTATGGCAAGATGGAGGAGGTCTGGTGGAGGGAGTGTCTCCACTAGAGGATAGTGATAATCTTATTAGCAGCTGGCCAGTGGTGGCAGTGCCTGAGATAGGTGGGGTGGTACTGGGTATGGTGGCCCTTGAAGAGGTTTTGGAGGTTCTGTGGAAAGTGTAGGCCAGTTCATCACCAGGAGAGGATGGGCTGCCTTGGGAGTTCTGGAAGGAATTCCAAGTTGAGTTTGGGAGATGGCTTATTGAAATAGCAAACTTTGTGATAGGTGAGGGCTGCTGGATCACAATGACTCCTTATGGTTAGTCTCTCTGCTCTATAAGGAGAAAGGGGATCACCATATGTGGCAGAACTGGTGGCCCATTATGCTACTGAATGTTGACAGGAAGTTGATATCCAAGATCCTGGCTGGGAGGATACAATGTTGGATTGGCCAATTGGTGGGTGAAGAACAGTGAGGATTTGTGAAGAGGAGACAGATTCAAGACAGCACAGCCTGGGTGCAAAACATCTTAAAGGGCTGTCAAAGCCAGCAAGTGGATGGGAGAATGGTGTTCTTGGATCAGGAAAAGGCATATGATAGAGTGAGGTGGGACTATCTGAAGGTAGTCCTGCAGAAGATAGGATTTGGAGTGGTGGAGGCTTGAAAACTGATGGGCCTGGTGTGAGGCTGTCAGGCTGCAGTACTAATGAATGGGTGGAGTGGCCCAGAGTTTGTCTTGGAGAGAGGTATGCCACAGGGGGATCCTCTCTTGCTCCTACTCTACATCCTATCCTTGGAGCCCTTGTTGGTATAGCTGAGAGGAAGGCTCACCAGACTGAAGATGGGGGAGTGGTCTGGAAGCTGGGGGCTTTTGCTGATGATATGGTGGTTGGGTTAGGCTGTATGGTGGACATGACAAGACTGCAGGAAGGAGTGGGGCAGTATGAGAGGCTGGCAGGAGTGAAGCTGAATTGGGGCAAGTGTGAGATTATGGAGCTGGGAGCTGGTTTGGGAGAACATGGACATTTTGATCGACTGGTCCATACAGGAGGCAGTCTGATATCTGGGTGTCTGGTTCTCAGTATATGGAATAGTTTTGCCAAAGGAGTGGTGGAGTGGAATGATACAGAAGTGGGAGAATACCTTGGTAGGCTGGTCAGAGAGGGGCTTCTCCTTAGTGGGGAGGATTGTAGTTCTGAATGTATATTGGCTACTGAAGCTGTAGTATTTGGGGTATCATTTGGACTTTCCCAGTTAGGTGGTACAGAAACTGAAGAAGGTAGTGGAAGGATGGCTGTGGCAAGGAAGAAGACCACAGATTGGTTGGGAGATGGTAGTGATGCATACAGTAGATGGTGGATTGGGGCTAGTGGATTTTAGAAGGTGGCTGAAGGTGCTTCAGAGTTGGTGGGACTGTTGATTGACTGAACTAGGAGTGGATAGTTGGGGCAAACTGGCTATGGACAATTGGGAAGTCAGGTTTTGCCCCCATGGTGAGGTTCGGAAGGATATGCATGGGTTGCTGCAGGTTGGCAGAGTTAGCAGATTATGGTACCGGGGGTTCTGGTGGGGCATTGTGGAAGCTTGGCTGGCAATGGGCCTCACAGGTCTGGAGCTGGGTGAAGAGGAGAATGTGGAACAGAGATGGTGGTGACTTGGCGATATTCGTATTGGTGGCCACCAGTTGGTGGAATACTCTCTGTCCAGAGCAATGGAATGAATGCAGATGGGTCCACTTGAGAGATGACCAGTTGGTTGGCAGAAGGCTGGGTTTGGAGAGAATTGGGAGTGGGGCCTGGTTTGGGGATGGGGGACCTCATTGCTCCAGATTGTACCACCTAAGTTCTGGGTGGTGTGGTGGAGATTTTTGCAGAGGAATGTCATGCTGGGGTACAGGATAGGGTGGATGGAGGCTGAAGATGTGAGGGTATGCGAGTGGTGTTGTGAGCTGGATGGGAGTGTGGTGCAGATACCAGAGCATATTGTCGCAGCATGCCCAGGGGTGGAGGGATTTTGGCAGATGTTGGAAAGCTACTGGAGTGGCGAAAGTGAGCATGCAAGGGGCCACACTAGTCGGGTGGTCAAGTGGCAACTAGTGGGAGAGATTGGGGACATTTGGAGGGGCCGAGGTTGGATTATTGGCATCTGAGTCCTGATGACGGTATACTGGCAATGGGTGTTCAAGAAGGATCCTTGGAAGGGGATTGGCAAATTGGTGGAGCAGTGGAAGGGGTTGCTTCTGGAAGTGGTGCAAGGGTGGTGGTATTAGTGGAAGAGGCACCAGTTGGGAGCCATGAGAAAGGTACTAGATATTGTCTGGAAAAGTCAAGAGCACCTAGTGCTTAGTGAGAAGGGGGTGTGGTGGAAAGAAGGAGTTGGCTGATAGGCCCTTCTTTCTATTTATATTTATAGTAGTTATCAGATAGGGTCTTGTTTTATTAGATAGTTCCATAAAAAAGGAGTTCAAGTGACTATAAAAAAAAAAAAAAAAATATCTGGGTTGTGTTTTATAAGCCAGAGTTTTCCTAAGATCAGATTATGATCTCCTAGTGGTGCAACCTTGAAGTCTACTCATTCCCAATATTTCTGGATCTTGATGGGCAGTTTGGCAGCAATTGACTCGATGGAGTGCAGAGTACTATCTGCAGTAACTATAATATTATTCTTAAGTGCAGGCTTGGTGAGGATCTTGAGGCTTTTGATGAGATTCTGATTTATGAAGTTCTCTGCAGCTCTACTGTCTATGAGTACTTCAACTTCTTTCCTTTAACTAGGCCTTTGAAAATAAGCATAGCTTGAGCTTGATTTTCACTAAGACTTGTTGCTTCATCAGTACTGCTAAAATCCTTTTGATCTCATTTGATTTCAGAGAGTTCTTGGACTTCAGTAATCTTGAGTTAACTGGCTTTTTCCAGGATCATTTGCACAACTTGGTCTCCTTCTTTAACTGTGTAGTCTTGATCCTTCTGGTTGACAAGCAAGACTTGAACTTGTCCTCAAAAGTCTGAGTCAATGACATCAGTACCTATATCTAAATAATATTTGACACTAAGTCCTGATCATAGTGTAATTCTAGCATAATGTCCTTCAGGGCATTAAACTGCAATTCCAGTGGGCACCGGAGTATGGTCCTTGGCTAGAATAGTAACTTGTTTGACTGAGTATAGGTCAAGACCAATGGCTTCTTCTATTTGATATTGAGAGACCTGGGCCTTTGAGTGAAGCTTCTTGACCTTGAGCTTAAGTTGACTGGTGGTGGGATTGACAGGTGTGTCCTTGGACAACACAGCAACTGGTCTTGAGGGTTTGCTAGTCTTCCTAGGACATTTGGTTGCAATGTGTCCTATTTGGCGATAGAAGAAACAGACTCCAGATTTCTTCAGATAGTTCTTTTCTTCAGGAGTGAGCTTGGTGTTCTTTTATTCATAGTATCTAAGTCCATTGGTGCTGGGCCAACTATCCTTGATTGATTTCTGTGGCAGTTCTTGAAGTGGTTCTTTTTGTGGTATTCTGGTTTGAAGTGATTACCAAAGGTAATAATATAAAATCATTGACAATTCTCATAGCTTCATCAAGAGTTTTGGACTCTTCTAGCTTGACCTTGACTTGTGTGTTTCCCTTCAGACCTCAGATATAGTGGTCTATCTTTTTATCCTCAGATACCACTGATAGCTCAAATAGGATTGATAAGAATTGAGCATTGTAGCTTTGTATAGACTTGAGTTGCATGATATTCACTAGCTTGTCCCTGGCTAGCTTGGTGGCATTAGCAGGCTTGAACTGCTTGTAAAGGGCTCTCTTGAAGGCTTCCTAATCTCTGATTTGTGCATATGAGTGATCAGATGTAACTATGATATAGTTGCACCACCAGATAGCTATATTTCCTCAGAGAGGTGTGGTGGTAAATTGGACTTGCATGTCATTTTCCATTCTTGTGAGCTTGAAGTATTGGTCCAACTGAAAGGTCTATGTATCTGTGGATGGTCCTTCTTGATGACTGTCAAAGATATCTGGCTTAAGTGGCTTGAAACTGACTGGCACTATAGCAGGGTATGATGTACCCACAGTTTGTATTTTCTACTATCCTAGTTATGCTTGAAGTTCTTGAATTTGGTGGACTATGTCATTGATCATATCTTCTATATTGAGCTGTGATCCTCCTACTTCTTCTGTAGCTAAGGGGTCTGGCTGGTAGACTGACTGTTTATGACTTACTTCAGATTCATATGACTAGTTGTGGCTGGTTTCCAAATTCAATTGAGGTTTCTTAATAAGGCAAGGTATAATGACACCACTGCTACCAAGTGTAATGGTTCTAGCTTCTTTAAGAGAAAGCAGCTAAATCTGGAAGTTCTAGTTGGCCTAAAGTAGCTCAAAGAGATACTTAAAGGTTTAAGAATTCTTGAAGGATTTCTGAGAGAAAATATTCTGAGCTTTATTCAGGCAAAGAATAAGGATATTTATACATAATCTGAAAGAAAGAAAGATCTAAAAGGATCTTGGAAAGAAAGAGAAATACCAAGAAATAGGTTCTCAGCAAAGCCAACTAATACTATTCTACAATGTTCTGAAAGATTCCATAACTAGCTAAGACAAGATGCTTGGCGGCTCCTTTCTCTGCTACCTTACTGGTCACAAGGTTTGGTAGGCGACCTTCCGAGTCCCCTTTCCCCTATTATTACCCCCTCTACCTCAGGTTGGTTTACTGTGCCTGTAGGGGCATGGTGGGAAGAGGGCAATGGTGATGAGTTGCCCCTTTATCAGTGTTGGATTGGTGCTTCCTCCACTTTTTCGCGGATTCTGGTGCCTTCAGCTGCATCTGGGGTGTACCCATTTTGGTGCAGCACCTTCTTCCTTTTGCCGTCACCAACAAGGAGTTGTCTCGGTATATCTCGGGCTATGTAGGGAGTTGGCCAACCTTGGGCATCAAGTGCTCAGTGTAGGTTACCTGCAGGTCCTTGGTGCCTGTAGTGGGGCCCTCTGGCTTTGGCGAGCTTCCCAATGAGCGCAGTTCTGGTGTAGGTGACTGCTTTTCGGGTATTGTCAGGTTGGGAGGGGAGATGGCCATCACAGATAGGCAGAAGGGTGATAACGGTGAACCAGTAGGGTGCCAGGCTGGGGGTGGTCATCGGGGCTGAGGCAGGTGCTGCTTTGGTGGGGCCTTTTGATTGGTGCGGCGTGGTTAGGTGGTAGGTGTCACTCTCGGCTTCTTTTGGCAGATAGTGGGGTGAGGCCCCAGTTGTCAGGGGGGGTCGGGGGGCCTGAGGCTACCCATTTCAGCGTCTTGGCTGCACTTAACTGGAACTGGGAGCTGATATGGCAACATGATCAAGGCCCATAGGCTTGAGTAGTGGGGTATTGGGGGTCTCCTCCCACCTCATGTGTAAGTCCTTTACTCACCTCAACTGGGAGAACCAGGCCCTACCCACTGTGTTGTGCTTTGATGAGGGTTTTTCTTTGCCTGTCATTCTCTTTGGGGTAGCAGAGGCTATTCTATTCGGCTCAGGCATGGCCTTGTACATACGTTGGGTTCTCAGGCGTGCGCTTTCAGTTGTTGGCGTATGGTTGGGTTCCCCTGGTGGTAGGGAGAGCATGGTGTGCAGAATGAGGTATGGGCCAACATAGGCCCTGCTGCGCCTAGTATGGTTGAGCTACTGGACAATAGCTAGCTTAGGTTAATGGGGGGGCAGTGCTTGGTGGGTGGTGGGG